>CAIGQW010012753.1:784857-799079 GCA_903798125.1 Danio choprae | reverse complement strand
CACACACACACACACACACACACACACACACACACACACACAAAACAGTGGGTTTCTCAGTAAATATACATCCATGACATTTAATATTTTGACTTTAATCATATTTTTGTTTTGTTAACAAGTATTTGTTAATAGGGCAGCACGGTGGCGCAGTGGGTAGCACAATTGCCTCACAGCAAGAAGGTCGCTGGTTCGAGCCCCGGCTGGGTCAGTTGGCATTTCTGTGTGGAGTTTGCATGTTCTCCTCGTGTTGGCGGGTGCTCCGGTTTCCCCCACAATTCCAAAGACATGCAGTATAGGTGAATTAGGTAAGCTAAATTGGCCGTAGTGTATGTGTGTGTGAATGAGTGTGTATGGATGTTTCCCAGTGATGGGTTGCAGCTGGAAGAGCATCCGCTGCGTAAAACATATGCTGGATAAGTTGACGGTTCATTCCGCTGTGGCGACCCCAGATTAATAAAGTAACTAAGCCGAAAAGAAAATGAATGAATGAATATTTGTTAATATTCATATCAACTAAATCAAAAACAAAACGAAGACCACATGGAAAACACTAACAGACTTCTTTCAAAAACATCAAAACTAAATTATTCAAAACGTAGACATTTACATGTAATTATACGCATGGGCATGTGTGTGAGAAAGCAAAATTATTTAATTTGTTTTTATTTAGTTTTCTTTTTTTTATGTACTGCATGTGCAGTTGTGTAATTGCTTCACTGTTTGCTCAGCTACTTTGCTGACATTCTAATGGTTGTTAACTAAAAGGTCTGTGGTCACTTGTCCACCATCCCTCAACCTTGTCTTGGCAAAAAGAAAACGTATTTTTTCCCTTTTTAACTGCTTGTAGGAACACAAACAATGGTAGCCTGATGTTGTTGCATTAACAGAAATGTGTTGCCATGGTTTTTGAGAACTGTAAATGGAAAATCTTTGTGTTCACACATCTTTTGTAATGTATTTGAGTGCTTTGTTGATTTGCTCAGTATGAAAAAAGAAAAAAGGCAGGTATGCTGAAAGATTAGATCAGAATAAATGCAATATCTGCTCAACAAATCAGAAGATAGTAAAAGTAAAACAAGCATCCCAGCCCAATGTGAAAACTCTCACACACAAGGCGTTGGAAACAATATTTTGTCTTGATGCAAAAAATGTAAAGAAGTTACTTTGAGCAGGAGACCCATTATGTGTATTTGGTGAAATCATAAATGGTGAAATCATAAATTTGGCTTGATATTTTTCTCATATTTTTGGGAAGCATATGGCTGTATGTATAAGTTCATATCTTATTGGTGCTTTATCATAACACCTGCAACCATAATTGTAGTACGCTGCATAAGTTATGCGTACAGTAGTATTTTATATGTCCACAAATAGTATAGATTTGTTCGCTAAACTATAATGCAGATGATGATTTTATTTTTGTTGACTCATATAGTTGAAAGCTCTTGTTTAGAAGTTGCCAGGCTTATAATAGGGGTAAAAGAGTTGATGGGTTTTTGCAAAGTCTGCAAAGTGCCTGGTGCCATGTTTTAAAAAGAGTTTTGCCCAAAATGCAAAACGACAGGTTTATGTCAGAAAATTTGCATACAGTATTCCTCGAACACAGCATATTCTATTTTCTTTTGGGACTTATTGCATCCGGATGGACCAAAGTAAACACACTTTCCTTTATTCTGTATTATCTGCAGAACAGCATGCTGCGCAGCATTCACGTTGTGGATAAACAACATGAATCAGATTTTATGCAAAGTAGTGCAGAATGTTGCTCGCAAGACTATTGCTGATCTAAAATGTTGAGATGAGTTGCATGAGTTTGAATTATTATTATTTTTTTATTTATGGTTGAAGAAAAAGCTAGCGTGTACTTGTTCCCATGTTGCTTTTAACACATTTTTTAAAACTAGACAATTTTGTGTTCGCTTGCTTAAAGCAGGATCATAACTTTGTGGGACTTGGAGCAAAAATGTAAGAAAAAAATATAGAAATATGTAAAAATATAAAAACAAGAGGGCAAAAAAAATCAATTATTAATCATTATAATCAGTCACACAGTTTGATACATACTGAATGATGTGGTCTTGGGAGTTCTTTCACCATAAACAAGAAAGTGCAGATACAGTGTAAATAACAGATTCGTTTTGTTCATCATGCATAGTGCAGATTGCTTCAGTGGTTATAGTGGTAGTGCTATAGTGTTATGAGAGGAGAGTGACAATGTTTGACAGACCATAACATTGACACTTGTTGATATCTTTTCATAATTTATTTCCAAGATGTAATAGTTTTGTTTTTCATACTACAAGTACCAAGTTTGTTTAGCTTTTTCCCACACACATTGTTGTATTAGTCTGTTAATTAGTGTTAATTACCATTATTTCATTGTCGACAGCAATAATCAACACTAATGAGTTTGTCATTATGCATTTCCCACCTTGTAATAACTTCTTGATTCTTTTCTCCTTTTTTGAGTTCTTGGTTATGTACATTAATGCACGTTGTTGTGTGAATGCATCTGTGCCATCTTTAAGCAGTATTAAGCAGGTTTGTTAAAAAAAAAAACATTAACAGTAAATAAACTTATAAAATGTCATAACAATGGTCCTTACAAAGCTTTTAAATTAAATAAAACATTGAAAAAAACAAGAAAAGTTAGAACTAGAAAATGTAACTTCTGCCTCCAGTGTGAAGAAATAATTAATATATCTGTCCAGTCAAGTCATCCTTATTTCTATAGAGCTTTTACAATGTATACTGTGTCAAAGACATAGATGAAGAATAGAGAATAAAAATCCATAACTATTTCAGATTGTGAAAACATTCCAGCATATCGGGCAGGCAGAAGAGTAGTGGTAGAATGCTGGTGTAGTTCTAGTTCAATTAAAAATGATTCAGTTCAGTTTAATACAAATGTCACTGTTGAAGTTGAATTGAAGTTGAACTGAATTCAGTTCAGTTGTCACTGTTGAAGGATGATTTACCAAATAGCAGCTTTATCAGCCTCAACCAAAGAAACAAAAAACGTCATCAATTGACAGACAAACCTTAGGAGAAACCAGGTTCAGTTAGGATAAGTTTTCTCTGGCCAAATATAAAATGATGGAGCTGCATTTTAAGATGTTAAAGGGCATAAGAACAATGAACATTTATCATGGAGAAGATGAAAGTCCAAGTTGGTCACTAGGCAGGTATTCAGACTAGCCAAAGAAATCAATGCAGAGACTCATCTGTCACTGGGATCTTTGCAGTAATCAGTCTTGCTTTCTTGACTCATCAATGACCATGACAACCATTTGCTCTGGATACTGGTCGGATCCATGATTATGTGAACCTCTGGATAAGGAGAAACAGACAGACTAACATAAGCATCTGTCACATTGTCTTTTTGGGATACGTTCCTAGCTCCAGTTGCCCTGATTAATGCAGGCTAACAACCCTTTAGAGCAGGGGTCACAAATCTTGGTCCTGGAGGGCCAGTGTCCCTGCAAAGTTTAGCACCAACTTGCCTAAACACACCTGCCTGGAAGTTTCAATTATACCTTGTAAGACCTTGATTTGCTTGTTCAATTGTGTTAGATTAGGGCTGGAGCTAAACTCTGCAGGACACCGGCCCACCAGGACCAAGTTTGGTGACCCCTGCTTTAGAGGATTTGGATTTGAAATTTATGAATTGTTGATTTATATGAATGCTAGTGCAAAGAGTTGTGTCTTTAATGTAAATTTAAATTGACAGAGCGTGTCTGCTTACCAAGCTGTGCTAGGAAGGCTGTTCCAGAGTCCCAGAACCATTTATAGATTTCCCAACAACAATACACATCAATGCAATGGAAGTTTACAAAGGTCATTGTATGGCTAGTCTCACAAAGCCAGACTTTGAGATGTATGACAGAAGAACTGGGCCCAGTCCCACCTTTCATTGACCAACCTACCAGGGTTTGTTTTATTCACAGCCATGCAAGAAACCTTAGTCCTAAACTCCATATCCCTATAATTTCAGAGCAGAGTTTATGTTTTGGTATAGTACATGCTTTCACACTTGGCTTGTTTTGGAACCCGAGATATTTCTTAAAATATGTTCTTGCCTGTATTTTCGTTCTTGCAAAACATCAGCTATTGGCAAAATACAGTTTCAATTCAAAGTTCACATATTTTATAAACCAGTGAACGTCATAAACTTTTGAAGAAGCGTTGGTCCTGATAACTGCTCATTGTCACAGCTGTAAACATGTCAGCTTTCCTTTGTCCACTAGGATGTTTGGCGTCACGTCGTCTTTGTTTCCCGGCGCACCATTAAAAAACGTCCCACTCACATCTCATGATGACTTGAAACTCATGAAGTTCTTTTTTCCCTCTTTGTCCGCCTTATGCTTCAGACATTCAGCCAACAGTGTGTGGTTGTGACTTTTGAGGCTGAGACGATTGTATGTTTGACTCCAGCCATCAGCTCCAAACTAGTGGCTCTGATCCGGTGATTAATATGGCGCTGGTGGGCTATGATTAGTGATGCTGACAGCCCATGCATCTCGGCTGCCACCATCCCTCTTTCGCGCTCTCTCTTTGGTGTAACCTTTCTCTCTTTCTCTCTGTTTCCCTCAGCGGGGAGCATTCCCTACAATTTATAGTCCATCAGGGCTCCTCCATCTCCAGCTTGCTTCCATAAGGGAGAAAGAAACAGAGAGGTGCTAATGGAGCCTAGCTCTTATCACAGCCCGAGAGAGGGATGATGTGGAAGGGGAAGACGAAAGATGAGCTGGAAAGAAAGCTGGATGCTTCTGCGGTTTGCTGCAACTTGGTCGATATGAGGATTTGAATGGAAAAGGCCTTCCAGATGCTGCAGAGGAGGCTCATCGAGTCTCATTTTGGCTCGTGTGGTGAAGCGTTCAATTTGTCATTCGGTTAAGTTTTGTCACGGTTATCAGCTTTGGACGTAGTAGCAGTGGTATCGGTGTAATGCAGGAGTTTGGAGTTCATACCTGTAATCTGTTTCAAAGCCGATCTTTTAGACTGAGGGAATCCCTATGTAAATAGTGCTCTGTTTACACAGTGTGTCCAAGCCTTTTCCTTTGAAATTACCTCTGTGAAGTGGCCAGGCTGTTTTGGCAATGCAGTCAAAACAGCGAGCGGCGTTCGCGATTTCCCTCTCCCCCCCACACACTTTCTTTCTTTCTTCAGCCCCGCGGCTGTGTGACTAACACAGACAGAGTCTTTTTAAATCAAAATCAAAATAAACTCTCCTCAGAGGAGGGCGAGTGGCCTTTGCCTGTCTGTTTTTATTAGTTAGGCGAAAAAATGAAGGGGAGCTTGACTGTGCTTTCCTGCGCGTGGAGAGATTCTGCCGCTTTCTTCGCACGATGTATCAAGGAAGATGTCATGAAGTGTGAGGTTATCTAATCCCCATTGTGCGCGTGGACGCACGACTCTGCATGTTAATGAACTCGGCTATAAGAGCAATAAAAAAGATATTAAACTGTATAAAAGAAACGCTCGAGGGAGAAAAAGAGGCCTGCGTGGCAGATATCATAGACCGTCTATGATGGTTGAACGCTTTACGAATTTGGAGATTTTATGTGTTGCTGGGCCTGCTTTGTCAAAAGATTCAGCGTTGATGCACAAAAAAATAGTTGAATATTCAACGATTTTAAATATTTAGAATGTTTACATTTGTTTAAATGTAATATTAATGATTAATAAACTTTTCTTACAGTCAGTGTAGAGGCCTGTTTTTGTTGCTATTAGTCATATGTAGGAAAAAAAAACTGCTGTAAAAAATACTTTAGACAAAATTTAATTGCATTATTTTATTTTAAATAAATTGAAATTGAAATACTAGCTTGACTTGCTTAAAATTTCATTTTCTTATGCCATACATTTATTTATTTATTTATTTATTTATTTATTTATTTGTTTGCTTGTTTGTTTGTTTATTCATTTATTTTTTTACCCTTTTCATGGTGAAATTGTGACAATGACGTGGCACATGCTTAAAATAACTCACATGACATACAAATATTTTATATTTTCTGGCTTGACTTTTTTATGATTATTTTTTATAATTATTGTTATTATTTTTTTAAATATTTAATTCATTTATTTTTTTGCAATCACATCCTCAAAATCAGAATGGTGGGATGTTCAAACATACCTGGGACCTAAATAGAAACAACATGCAAACCTCTTTCTCATCCAGCATTGCTCTTTCCAGTGACAGATTTTGGGTTCTACCATTGGGTATAAAAGCGAGCTGTCAGACTCATGTTGGAAATATCCTCTCCTTGTGATTTTGTGATGTTTCTGTGAGCCCAGGTGAGAATACCGCCCTTAAATATAGACCTGAGTGAATGTTACTGCACTGCTTTCATCACTATATTCTTCTCCTGCTTTCATTCTGTATGCTTTTCAGCTGCCCAGGTGGAGCTTCTCCTTCACCCCTGTCTGTCCTCAATGCCCCTGCTGTCAGAGCGTCAGGATACCACTGTTCCCTGCTTTACCACACTCTGCTCTGTGTTGTCTGACATTTAGAGTAATCGCCATGTGCTTTTTGAGACTGAGTGGGGGAAAAAAAAAAGAATTATGTGAAAGTGGAAAAAACCAACAATCAGATCAATCCAAAAATAAACTTTTAGCATTATATATATAGCTTATATTATACAGTTGAAGTCAGATTTATTAGCCCTCCTGAATTATTAGCCCCATGTATATTTTCCCCCCAATTTCTGTTTAACGGATTTTTTTTTCAACACATTTCTAAACGTAATAGTTTTAATAACTAATATTTAATAACTGATTTATTTTATCTTTGCCATAATGACAGTACATAACATTTTACTAGATATGTTTTCCTCGATACTAGTATTGATACTAGTAAAGTGCAATTTAAAGGTTTAACTAGGTTAATTAGTCAAGTTAGATTATTTAGGCAAGTCACTGAATAGCAATGGTTGGTTCTGTAGACCATCGAAAAAAAATATTGCTGTAGAGGGACAATAATACTGACCTTAAAATGGTGTTAAAAAAATTCTAAACTGCTTTTATTTTAGCTGAAATAAAACAAATAAGACTTTCTCCAGAAGAAAAAAAATATTATAGAAAATACAGTGAACAATTTCTTCCTCTGTTAATCATCATTTGGGAAATATTTAAAAAAGAAAAAGAGAAGAATTCACAGTAGGGCGAATAATTTTGACTTTAACTGTACATACAGAAAGAACCCTGCAAGAATGCATTGCAAAGAACTGTATTCCAGAAATTTAATGAATATTGAGCATAAATTAGCATATTATTAAGATTTCTGGAGCATCATGTGACTGAACATAATGACTGCTGAATATTCAGTTTTGCCACCACTTATGCTTCACTATTAAAAATAGGTTTTCATTCATTCATTCATTCATTCATTTTCATTTCGGCTTAGTCCCTTTATTAATCTGGGGTCGCCACAGCGGAATGAACCGCCAACTTATCCAGCATATGTTTTACGCAGCGGATGCCCTTCCAGCTGCAACCCATCCCTGGGAAATAAAAATAGGTTTTATATAATGAAAACATTATTGGATATAGTGTTACTGTCAGACAATATGGGCTAACGCCATGAATAAAGATTTAAGCAGACTACAACTAGTAGAGAATAAGGCAGCAAGATTAATCCTTCAATGTCTGTATGGTAAAAATATTGATAGTATCCATTCAGAGTTTAAATGGCTGGAAGCCAAAATGATGGCTGCAATATTGTTATCAACATGGATTTATTATTATTTTTAAACTCCATTAGACTGTTGTAATCAATTGAAATCTAAGGTCCATTTACATGAATATGCTACTAGATGAGTAACAGAGGTTAGGTTTTTGCTCCCCAATACTGAAACAAATTTTCTTAAAGGCACAGTGTTTTTAGGGCAAAAAATATGGAGTTTCTTACCACTTTCATTTATTAATTTAACTAGGATAAAGGATTTAAAAAGGCAAATTTAGGCATATTTGGGATTTCTGTATGCATAAGCTTTCGTCTTGATGAATATGATTTAATTGTAGAATAATGATGTTTACATATTGGGTTGGGCGACACGGTGGCTCAGTGGTTAGCACTGTTGCCTCACAGCAAGAAGGTCGCTGGTTTGAGTCCCGGCTGGGTCAGTTAGCATTTCTGTGTGGAGTGTGCAAGTTCTCCCTGTGTTTGCGCGGGTTTCCTCTGGGTGCTCCGGTTTCCCCCACAGTCCAAACACATGTGGTATAAGTGAATTGAATAAACTAAATTGGCCATAGTGTATGTGTGTGAATGAGTGTGTATGGATGATTCCCTGTACTGGGTTGCTGCTGGAAGGGCATCTGCTGTGTAAAACATATGCTGGATAAGTTGGTGGTTCATTCTGCTGTGGCGACCCCTGATGAATAAAGATACTAAGCTGAATGAAAATGAATGAATGACATATTGGGTTGAAGCATTTTGTAATATTAAATAATGGGGATGTTTGTATGGTGTTGTGGTGTATGAATGTATGTATTAAATGTTCACTGTAAAAAATGAATGACAAAAAGTTAAGACAACAAATATTTTTATGTTGCTTTAACCTATTTAATAGGTTAATCAGGTTTGAAATAATCTTTTTAGGTTATACAAAATTTAACGTAATATTTTTAATCAACTTGATTGATGTAAGTTCAGATGACTAGAAAAGTTCATTTGATTCAACAAAAAAAAAATTTAAGGCATGAATTTTCCTACAATGTTCTTAAGTATGCAATAATGTATGTAGGACCCCTACACATGTTGTGGGACCCCAGGAAGACTAGCAGTGCTTCAGGGCATAGCTATTGGGCGTTCAAATAAAAATAAACTCAAACTCAAAATAGAATTTGTTACATTTTATAAACACTATCTTGGTGAATTGCAGATCATTAAAAGAAAACAAAAACTAAATTTTCCATCCTTTAATTTGTATATTATTAGCAAATGGGGATTTTTCTATGTGTGTGTAAGTATACAACTGTATATTATTATCACCACACAATGAAAAAAAAACATTGTTTGTCATCACACAAGTACAAGTTTCATAAAATCCAAAAGTATATAGCTGAGACTCTGAAATCCAGTCATTTTGTCATTTTTTTTCTCGTCAGTTTGTCAATGTGTTCTCAGACTTTTGGGACTCCAATGTTCATATCTGTTTTCAGCTTTCAGACAAACTCTTCCACCTTTACTCATTTTGAAAGCAAACAGAACTCGTGCCTTCCCATGAGTCAACAGCTTTTGTGCATGATAAGCATGCTTACCATCCACCGTGCTGAGAGAGAGCTCTTTTTTGAGGTATTTTACGCTACAGACAGACATTTAGGGAATGAGTTGCTTTAAAGTGGCCTCGTCGTTCTCTCAGTGTTATGGTCTCAGCAAGGGGCTCTTTGCGGGTGATTTATTGGTCTAAAGTGCTCCTTCCTGATTCCATCCATTTTCTTTTAACTCAACTCATCTTCCCTGTGTGCTACACTTTGGCTTTGTTGTTTTGCTTGATCTCCCTCACTCTTTTAACTCCTTTTACTGGCTTTCTTCCATCCATCCATCCTTGCATTTTTAAGAAAACACGTTTTTTCCCTTCTCTTCTCTTCTTCTCTTACTCTCTCTCTCTCTCTCTCTCTCTCTCTTTCTCTGTCTCACTACTGATTTGATTTGCTTGCGTGACGGTGTGTGTTTTGAAGCCCCTCGGGGCCGGCAGTTTTGGGTCGGGAGTGTGTGTGTGTGTGTGGGTTTGATTCCTCTCGCAATCGTGTCCAGAGTCACTCTCGCTTAAGCAGACAAACCAGATTAGAGTCGGCTTTCCTTTTCTGCCAACGCTGTAAACTGACAGTGAATTATCCTGGTTAGTTTACACGCAAAACAGTCTTACTGGATTCCAGGAACCAGGATGCATTTTGTTTAGACAAGTTCTCAGCGGCGTGGCATAATCCCATCTACAATGCAGATGAAGTGTGTGGAAAGAAGAGGGAAAAAGCGGGCATGACTGGGCAAGAGGCGAGAGGATAACTCTGGACAGCTGCTCTTAGGATTAACAGCACACTTTGAACTGACACTGGGATATGAGATGTCATGTTTCTGTGGGTTTCAACATATACACTACTCTGCTGAAAATACCAGCTGTAAACAGTGGGAGACCGGGTCGGGTTGTGCTAGAAAAAACTGCTCATCATTGGATGAGAGTTAATAAAAATGCAATGACTTTTAGAGTAAACGATGTTTTTGAAAACAACCATTATGGTCAAAAACTTTTTTGTAAAATGGTGATGACAAATACAGTATATGCATCTTACATTCTCAGTCCGTATTCATACAAGTACCTGCGTGTGCACATACAGTCCTGTAGTTTTGTTGTTATGGCTGTCAAGTAGTGTTTTTTAACAAAGCACTATCGCCAACTACTCGTCTGGCATAAATAATCTGGAGTCTACTCATTATTGTAAATCCATGTGAATCATTTTGACACCATTGTCATCTGTACATGAATCTTTTCATTTCCTTCAGCTTAGTCCCTATATTCATTAGGGGTCACCACAGCAGAATGGACCGCCAACTTATCCAGTATATGTTTTACACAGCGTATGCCCTTCCAACTGCAACCCAGTACTGGGAAACACCCATACACTCTCATTCACACTCATACACTTTGGCCAATTTTAGCTTACCCAATTCACCTATAGCGCATGTCTTTGGACTGTGGGTGAATCCGGAGCACCCAGAGGAAACCCACGCGAAAGCAGGGAGAGCAAACTCCACACAGAAATGCCAACTGACCCAGCCGGGACTCGAGCCAGCGACCTTCTTGCTGTGAGGCGACAGTGCTAACCACTGAGCCACCGTGTGGCCCCATGAAACTTTTCAAAAATGCAAAGTAAGATCTATTTTTTTTAATCAATATTTGTTTTGTACATCACTGTTATATATAAAGGCTTCACAGCTTAAAGAATTACAGCATTTTTGGCTTTTATTGTAGTTCATTTGGGGGCAACACGGTGGCGCAGTGGGTAGCACAATCGCCTCACAGCAAGAAGGTCACTGGTTCGAACCCCGGCTGGGTCAGTTGGCGTTTCTGTGTGGAGTTTGCATGTTCTCCCTGTGTTTGCGTGGGTTTCCTCCAGGTGCTCCGGTTTCCCCCACAAGTCCAAAGACATGCAGTATAGGTGAATTGGGTAAGCTAAATTGTCCATAGTGTATGAGTGTAAATGGGTGTGCATGGATGTTTCCCAGTGATGGGTTGGAGCTGGAAGGGCATCCGCTGCGTAAAATATATGCTGGATAAGTTGGCGGTTCATTCCGTTGTGGCGACCCCAGATTAATAAAGGGACTAAGCAGAAAAGAAAATGAATGAATGAATGTAGTTCATATAATTGTGTAGTGCATACTTTTTTTTTTATTAAATAAGTGGTGTATACATTTTTTAAATATTAATTATGTAGATATGTTTGGCAGATTATCAAAATGACATGTTTTTATGCCTAATATGCAAATCTTTTAAATGCAAATAAATTATTTAATAATTTTTAATGTAAAAACTGAATAATGACAGTTGTTCCTATAGGATGGAAAAATATAGATATAATATTGTACACACACACACACACACTGTACATACAATTTGAACATCAAAAGTTGACAGAGCAGATATCAAGGTTTTTAAACTTTTTAATGCAGATACAGTATGTCAATAAGCTTGAAAAATATCCTGAAATCACAAGCTACAATACTTCTTGAAGTGTGTAATTAAAACTCGTTATTCCAATGTCCCCACTAAAACCTGTTTTTAAAGAATTGTTGAATTTGACTTTTTTTTTTAAGCATTAAATAATCAGTTTTGACATTCTTGATGATTCCTATTGCTAGTTAGCAATTCTCCTGGGCTCAATAGCTTCGCCTGCAGATGATTAGTATTCAAAACACAACATATGCTATCTATTTTTTTTTTACGGTATGCTACTACTGTAGCACACATGCTCGCATGAAACGCAAAAAAGCAGTCCGTTTAATAAACACGCAGCCATGACTGAAAACAATCTCGTGTTTAATATCCTCCCGTCTGGCGTTTACAACGTGACGTTAAACAAACAAAAAGCTATGCATCATGACATGCTCCATGTTTACATCTGCCCACGTGCGTGACTCAGTAACATAAAACAAAGCACTACTTTACTGCCTCCGTATTTGGCTAAGATTTCATTTGTGTAGTTTTTTTTCTTTTTCTTTTGCCATGTTTACATGTCCAGCATGCATCATTTGTCAAGGAAATGTCAGAGTCGAGAAGCAGTAAATCTGTCTTTGTGTGAAGGATTCATGGCTTCAGGACATGGGCTAAACACCTGTCTGAAGGTTTCTTCACCTGCTCTCTTTTCTCTCCTTCACTGGTGCGCAGTTGTCAGCATCCTGCCACTGTCAATGAGGACTGCAAAGAGGATTTTGTGTCCCTCTGTCCGTCTCTCAGCTGAAAAAAATCCTCCATTTGCCAGCCCCACTTGGAGGACGCAGAAGGAAATCCCTGCCATTTCCCCCACACCAGAAACCTCCCCCTGTGAGAGCTTAGCTCAGCTTCAATCCCACAAACAGCCGTGTTTTTCTAACAGTGAGGGCTTGGGCTTGAATTCAGACAGGATGTGTGGGAGAACTCCATGCCATCAACAAATGTAGCAACTCAAGTGGCGTATTACTGGAACTTAGAATGCATTGTGTTTTATTAGTCCTAAGTACACATCACATTCTGAATGTGTTGATTATAGGGCAGATATTCACTGTAAATTTGAATTAAATTTGTACCTGTAGTGGCAGGTGGGGCGAATTGCCTGCGAAAGATAATAATAGATTATGGCATAGCCAGTCTCACTTGCAAGCTGCTTTAGATTAAATAAAAAGCTTCCTAAATTAATATATATATTAGGGATAAAGTACATCTGGGAAATTGTTACTCCAGAATAAAGCCCAACATGCTTATCAGTAGCCTGACATGAAGCGGAGGGCTGTTGTATAAGACTGAAGGGCTTTATTCTATGAAAACAACCCTCTTGGATATACTTTGTTCCGCTTATTTTATGGCTACTTGTCACAAAACATAAAAATTTGACACAAAACGTAGTAGTCTAATAATTCTTTAATTAAACACAAAGCTAACAGAAACTAAAACGGCTGATGGAGTATAACTTGCAGACTATTCAGTCACAAGATGGCAAACAGACAAATGTGCAAGCTGACAGAAACAAAACCAGATAAATAGAGCATAGACTAACCTATGTTTTATTTATTCACAAGACGGTTTCAAAAAGTAAAAAACCATGGTGTGACAGATGCAAAGACATATGAATGTAGATGTAAGTATATAGATTTTAACATATTCTCTGACAGTCAGTGTGATTGAAGTTCCAGGATGAGTCTGCGTTATTTAGCGGTTGTTAAGTAAACTAAATGTTAACTAAATCTCAGGATAACATACCTTGAAATGTTGCGACTTACTAATCAGAATTGAGTATTCCAGACAGCTGTGTAATAAGCATGTAAAATGCTCCATTTTATTATGCCTATGCAAACACACACACACATCCTTGTGATTCCAATGCAATCTCACTGCAAATTGTAACTTTTTGATTTAGTGGCTGATCATATGAATGTGTACGGTCACATTCGTACAGTTTTAGTACAATTTGCTTATCCCCCAATGACGACTGGGTTTAGGGGTGGGGTTAATGGGCTCACCTAAAACTTGTATGTCGTACGAGTGAAAATGTATACATTCATACAAATTAGGCACTTTTCTGACAATACGGGAAATAGTTATATTTCCTTGTGAATTCAGGCTATCATTTCACACACCGACAAGCAACATTGCAATAAGAAACACAGTGATGTACAATAA
Organism: Danio choprae; assembly: GCA_903798125.1. Taxonomy (NCBI): domain Eukaryota; kingdom Metazoa; phylum Chordata; class Actinopteri; order Cypriniformes; family Danionidae; genus Danio; species Danio choprae. The sequence goes on along the minus strand of CAIGQW010012753.1, from coordinate 785,202 downwards.
AATATTTTTTGTACATTGTGCACATTTTTTTTTAGACAAAACAATACCATTGTTTTACCTTTAGAAGAGTTAAGAAATCAATATTTGGTGGAATAATCATGATTTTTAGTCACAAAAAAATGTGAGCATGTGTTATATTGAACACATTTTCAATTAGAGGTTTTAATATTTTATAGAGAAAAAAACACAGCATTTTAATGAATCCATATCTAATTAATACAGTAATTTTCAGTAGTCTCTTGTATTATTTGCCGCATGGTCCTTCACTCTGAAATGTTAATTTGGTGCTCTGTTATTTTTATTATTATTATTATTATTATTATTATTATTATTATTATTATTATT
>CAIGQW010012753.1:734888-746756 GCA_903798125.1 Danio choprae | reverse complement strand
ATATATGAAACATGAGATCAGTCTATGATAGTTTTGCCACTTATTTAAAAATATTAATTCTGTTCACTGTTCATTGCCATTACATGAAGGAACTCAAGCAAGACATTTTAAAAATTTTCCTTTTGTAGTCAAAAAAGTGACTTAAAAAGAATATTTTTTTTGTGAAATTTCCATTTAACAAATTTATTTCTCTCTTCTGACAAAATTAGAGAGACCAGTAAGTGTCCATTCAGCCAGGAGCATTTAGAAGAGGACAAGGAATAAGATTCATCTACATGGTTTAATCCAGGAGCTAATTAATGCCTCTGTATCTTCTTCCTCAACCTATTTAACGTTTCCACATGTGGACAGACAAGGTTTGGGGTCAATTACAGAGGTGTAATTATTGTAATTGGCTCATTTCCGGCCCATTACCCTTCTTTATGTCGCCCTTAACATTTTGTAATTTGATGTGCAAATGATCAGGGGATCGCATTGATGAATGATGCAGCAAGTCTGAAAGAGTGCACGGTCATTAATACTGCAGGAAGGCGTGCTGTCTCAGGGCAAGGTAAGAGGAAAAACTGACCTGCTGTCATTGGTGCAAGGCTTCTGGGAACTTGATTTCACGTTGAGGTGCAAATTAAGTGCATTTATAGTTCGACCAAAAATAAGAATTGTGTAGGCATTTACTCGCATTCCCAAACCACTGTGACTTACTATCTTTTGCAGAAGAAAAAACATGCATGAATGTCAGTTGGGGTTTTGTTTTGTTTTGTTTACTTTCAAAGCTCTTTTTATTTTTGGTCATTTGGTGTGTTTTCATGAATCTGATCACAAGTGGATGATGCTAAGGATACACAGTGTAAATGTAAATAATGCTGAAGGTGTAAATGGAGAGTTAAATCTTTTGAGCTGGATCGGTTTTTGATTGCTTTTAGAGGTAGTTGGAAATTCATTTGATGACATTGCTTTTAAACAGATTTTGAATGTGAAAAACCTGATTGCTATTGGATTTGTTTTGCGAAAGCACACCAAAATAAGGCATTCATAAGTCACTGAGCCTTTCTGAAAGACACATATTATGATTTAAAAAACATAGTTACATTCACATCTTTTTAATTTTCCAATTTCCTCATAAGCCTTGTAACATGGGTGAGTTAATTTGGTGGTACTTATTAAGTGAGGTAAAGTGCGTGGCTCACACTGTGTGATTTCGGTCATGACTTGTTTGTCTAGACATATTTTACAAATCCTAAAATATTTCTATAATCCTAGGCTAAAATATGTGGTCTTTGATCATTGGTTTGGCATGTTCAGAAGATTTAAGACAATTTCTTCCAGGGTGACTTGATATGACAAGCACCAAACCAAGAACCAATAGAGGTGATGAATCTAAAGAAGTAATTTTAAACTTTAAATAACCTCATGGAAATGTTGAAACAGTTATTTTCTTTTCTGGTTTCACTATGAATGCATGTTATGAGTAAAATTAACCCTATACAGAAGATTTATGTCTGCTGTGAAGTATCATTTTAGAAAGTTGGTTATTCAATGTGTCACAGATTGATGATGATTGTATTTGGGGCACATTGATTGTCATTCAGTTTGACATTGACAACTGAGATCTTACAGTGTGACATGGGGATCATGTTCATACAACCTGACAAGACACTGTTATAAAGGATTATTAGAAATCATACTATATGAGCTAGGCTTAAGACAGAAGGTACTAGACAACATATGAACAAAAGTGGGCGCATGAGAATCATTTAATTACACAATACCAATTGGAATCAATAATGCAGCGATCAGATCACAAAAAATGCATGCTAGTTGGGTATAGGACACAAATTCCTTCATAGCTCACCGAAGAAAGGCTGATTTCTTTTGAAGTCTTGTATAACTTTTGATGATGTTGGAAGTTGATGGTGTAGTAACTAGTACTTCAATGTTCTGTTTTGATCAAAGAAGATGCTTGGATTCAGTGGCTTGACAACCACCGGCATAGACAAAGAGCTCTGTAATGGTGACAGAGTGTCAAATGGACAATTTCCAAGTTCATAATGCTACATCATCTACTACCCACAGGCACTTGTGAAAAACTGTATGTGAAATGTCCTATATAGTCAGAAACAAACTATGGGAACTTTTTTTTATATTGGGATTTTTCTATTCTTCAGGGCACTGTACTGTTTAGTGACAGATCTAGTGCAGCAAGATCAAAGTTTATTGGTAAATTTTCTTCCTGCCCTCAAGAACACTGTGATTTATGAGAAAAGCTACAAAAAAGCTTCCGTCACACCAGAATCTGCCTATACAGAGTCATGCGGTTACTCTTCTCATTTGCATCTTTGATGGAAATGATTTAATCGAGATGTTTCCAAAACACATCCATCAGCAAGTGGTCATCTCAGAAAGGGTCTTGTTTTGTGTCACGTGCTCTTGACTACTCCTCTGCGGTCTTCTCATTTTTTGTCGGAAGAAGTGAAAATGTGAGGAGAGTGGATTTGGCAAAGTGGCGTGGTTGAAAGGCATTGTTAACGACTGACGGAGCAATGGATGAGGGTGTGGGGAGCCATCAATCAGAGCTCCAGAAAATGAAGTTAGAATCAAAGCAAACGTATACTTACAGGCACTCTTTGCTTTTGAACCTCTCAATGGGTTGATTCCCTCTCAACAATACATTGTGACAAGAAAAGGCTCTTTTCCCCCCACCACATGAACAGCTTGTCGAGGATAGACATTTGGTCTTTCTTCTGGGATGACGTTGACATTTTGGAAAGTACTTTTGTCAACGGTGGGCCTTTGATGACTCTTATTGTTCCTCTCCCCCAGACGCTAGTAAAATGCAGAGCACCTTCCTTATGTTGCTCTACGGGGTTGCGCATGTTTTTTGGTTTTTTTGCCCTGTTGTACCACTTCACACATTGCACTAAAACTTATGAGTCACATGACATTTCACTTCCATCTAAGTAACCAGCGTCATGATTAAGAAAGGTCAAACCATGCTGAGATCAGACATTGTGCGTCTCGGCTTTGCTCAAACCCTGTATTTTCATCACCTGCGGCTCATGGATCGACTCTGACGCCACTGAAAAGTCTTTTTCAGACCTTTGTAGATTACTGTACATCTCACTTGCTCTTCTGATATCCTTCAGAACAGCAAATTGCTCCTCTAAATTTAAAAGGGCAAATGAGAGTAAAGTACCAGCAAACTATTAATATTTTACTGCGCTTGAACCTTTATTAGGGCATAAGACATTTTGGAGAAACGTTTGAGATTCCTGCCTATCATAAATTTAAAAGGACGATTCTGAAGGCCTTCCAGCTTCATTTAAGATGCTATTTTATTTCCAGGTTCTTTGACATGTTCACTGACAGCCAACTAATGGCTGTTGTGATCAAATTTACCCTCCAATAAATTTCTAACGGTGTCAGAAGATTAAAGACACTTTCCTGTAATGTGAATTTTCTTTAAAAAAAAAGGCATGTTATGAGTAAACACTACAATGCAAGCTATTGAACATGTCATGGACTGATGAAGACAAACTTCAAATGTATCTTGCGTGGATCTGTGTTTGGCTCTTGGATCAACTCTAACGGTTCTGAAAAGTCTTTATTGAGACCTTTGTAGAGTGCCCTAAATCTCGCTTATTCTTCTGATATCCTTCAGAACAGCAAATTGCTCTCCTAAATTTAAAAGGGCAAATAAAAGTAAAGTACCAGCAAACTGCTATTACTATTACAGTGCTTGAACCTTTATTAGGACATAAGACATTTCGGGGAACGTTTAAGATTTCTAGTCTGTCATAAAAGACAATTCTAAAGGCCTTCCAGCCTCATTTAAAATGCGTTCTTTATTCCCAAGTTTGAGTCTAAGAAATGTCCTGGAACAGTCAGCTTGCTGAGAGGCGCCGTCCATTTATCTTGCCAGTCTGTTAAGTGTCGTGGAAAGTAGACTTTGGCTGCGAGGAGGCTTGCAGAATTGCTCTCCGGCCTCTCATCGCTATGCAGAGAAATGAGGCAAAGCAAAGAGCGACAGAGTCATAACTCAGGACACTAGGTGTGATTATTCTTTTGAGAATCCTAATTCAAACTAATTCTGCCGTTTCGCCTGGCATACCATAGCACTGAAACAACCGTTGCTCTTAGAGGAAGGCTTCTGGATATCTAAGCTTTACCTTTTAGACACTCCCCGCCATCCCCCCTAAATCTTTTATCTTGTCTCAACGCCAGAGCCTTTAACATTATAGCTGGCACATTCTTGGCTTTTGTAATTCACGAGATAAGCACAGAGGTTTTTATTGGTAATCAAGACAGACAGTTGCTCATTAGTAGTCGTCTCTCACCCAAGGCAACTGTGGAATTCATGCCTTTAGTCTTAAACATCACTGTGTACCACCGTAAAGAAAAACTAACCTTCTGGCTGTTTACAGAAACGGTCAGGGCTTTAAATATTGCTGGTGCAATAGTCTGCTAATGCTTGTTATTGGCATGCATTTAAAAGAAAGCCCCATGTTGCACTTCTTACTGAATTCTGGCTTTTAGTACAAAGAATAAAGTCTAGCATTCATTGTTTTCTGCTATTTCAAAACAGAATTATGAAGCAAGTACAATGCATAAGCAAAAGGTTTTACAATGAGTTCTCTCTGCATGCTATTAATGTGCTTTGTGCAAAAATGTGTGGTTTGATTAGTCTCTGTCATGCTGTGGGCAGCAGCATAATACTGTATGTGAGTTTTTGTGAAAAAGACTTATTTGCTCTGGGCAATGACATAAAAAAATCATAATAATCTGCATGCAATGCTTATTATATATATGTTATTATATACGTACACACTACCATTCAAAGATTTAGAATAACATTAAAACATATTTTGTTTATGTGACTGAAAATACAGTAAAATCTGTAATATTGTGCAATGTTATTTCGATTTTAGAGGAACTGTCACTATTATTGAAACAAATTAGCGTGAAAACTATGATGATGTAGTGCCGGTAAAGGAGAACAAAATGTTTAGATTTTTTTTTTCATCAAGGACACATTACATTGATAAAAAGTGAAAGTAAAGACGTTTATAATGTTACAAAAAGTTTTATTTTAATTAAATGCTGTGAGTTTTAATTTTATGTCCATCAAAGTATAATGAACAATAAAATGTATTTTTTTTCAGTAGAAAAAAGTAGAACAAAATGCACCATTGCTAATAATAATAACCCTTATTAATTATTGAACAACAATAATAATTGATCCCAACTGATCATAACAGAGCACCAAATTAGCATATTAGATCATATGGCATTAAAGCTTGAAATAATGTTGCTGAAAATTCAGCTTTAAATTGGAGGAACATTACATTTTAAATCGTATTAGCGTAGAAGACATGAATTTTCACAAAATTATCAGTTTATTGTATTTTTGATCAAACAAATACTGCCCTGGGCATCATAAATTTACAACCAATCTTAACAATAATTAAAAAAAACAGTTTCTAGACTTTTGACTGATAAATATATTAATAGTTAAATAATACACAGAAGTGTATATAACATAGCATTACATATTTTGATTCTCTTTGCCAGTTTTTGAAGTTTATCAGTGGAATGTCAAGCAGTGTGCATGTATAGATGAAAACACATTTCATCAAGCATCCCAACGCTGGATTTGCTACAGCCACAAACAGAAGTACATTTCTCCAACATAATCCAAGAATGCATCAACACACTCAAAGAAGCACAGAAAATTGCTATCATGGGAAACTTTTTATGCTTGGTGGCTGTGATATTGTCATGCCTCCATGTTCTGCACATTCATATAACAATAATATCCATATACTCTAGTATATAGTTTCTCAAATAAATGTGTGCATATTTGCTGATAAACCGGTGCTTTATGTTCATATCTAGAAATATGTTTGCATTCAATTCAGATATTTTGAATTGCCTCTGGCTGTCAAATCCATATACATTAGTCTATATTTTCAGATAAATGCATATATGTTTGCTAATATATATATATTTCCATATTTTAAAATTCATATACATTTAACTACCTCGAGGGCCTCACAGTGGCGCAGTGGGTAGCACGTTCGCCTCACAGCAAGAAGTCGCTGGTTCAAGCCTCGGCTGGGTCAGTTGTCGTTTCTGTGTGGAGTTTGCATGTTCTCCCTGTGTTGGCGTGGGTTTCCTCCGGGTGCTCCGGTTTCCCCCACAAGTCCAAAGACATGCGGTACAGGTGAATTGGGTAGACAAAATTGTCCGTAGTGTATGAGTGTGAATGGGTGTGTATGGATGTTTCCCAGAGATGGGTTGCAGCTGGAAGGGCATCCGCTGCGTAAAACATATGCTGGATAAGTTGGGGTTCATTCCGCTGTGGCGACCCCAGAATAATAAAGGGACTAAGCCGAAATGAAAATGAATGAATGAATTAACTACCTCGAAGTCTGAATACCTTGAATTGTTGGCCTGTTAATATGTTAATGTGCATTTGTTATTCTCCTCACTAATGCACTTGTGGTAATTTAAGTTGTTGCCTACTGATAATCATCTGAACATATTTTTTTCTTCCCAATACTATGTCTAGCTCTTTGTTCTCATAAGCTAATGATCAGATTTCTCTTTTCTAACATTGGCAGCTAACAAGCTAGAGAACACTGATGCTGTCAGCACAACAATTTGGAAGAGAACTTGAATTGAGAAATTAACATGAATTTTTGAGTTTTGCACTTTAGATGCAACTCCACAAGATTAAGTGGGGTAAAATATGATATTGTTATCTAGCTTTTCAGTTAGCTCATTTTGGGCTGTATTATTAGGTGGACCATTTAACAAAAGTGACATTTGTAAAATGTAATACTTAATGTGTTTTTAGGATTCATTTAAATTATTGTGTCTTACTGAGACACATATTCATTTTACTTCAACAATACAATGAATTATATTATCCTTTCACCTCTAATTAAACACAATTGGGCCTATATTGATAACGTACACTACAATTCAGTAAAAATGTACCACACCCCTCCCTAAACATTGTTACTGACGTCGTTAGTGACTATAATACAGTACATCAATGTGGTGATTTGGGTATATATAAACCTTCTTACTTGTTTGTTCAGAACACAAATGTGTTCTAAAGGACACAATACATCTCCTGTTTTCACTGAATGTCACAGTGCTATTTAAAGGTGCCTTATAATAAAAATCTGAATATACCTATAGTAGGAATAGCTGAATAATAAGATTTCAGTATATTGAAATAAAAATACCTTGAGCCTCAAACACCATTGTTTTCTCATTCTCATGCAAACCCAGTTAGTGTAAAAAACAAAAACAAACAAACAAACAAACAAACAAACAAAAAAGGCCAATCCGAACAAAATATAGACTCTGATCATCCACACAGGATCATTAATATCCATGCCCCAGGCAGTGTTTGATGGGCCTTTAATGAGATTACAATAATAATATATTTTTTGCTTATTTTTTTTAGGTTTATCTAAGCTTGCGTCATAATAACTATGTATGTGGGACTCTTATTTTGAAAAAAGACAGCCATTATAAAGCTCTTAGGTAATTCAACCAGGCATGGAGCATCTCATCTCATCACCGCTTCTTGTTACAATACAAAAATTGGGAAAGACCGATTATAAATCTAGTCAGCGCCACGCTGAAGAGTCATAACATCTTTTTAACTGTATCTTTAGTTAGCTTAACATGTTTATTGTGTAATTTGGCATTTATGTTTGGAATGAGCAACAAACACACATAAACTGCTAAATGTAAAGTAGGTGTTTATTGCACACTTATGCATCGTGTCATATCAATCATCTCTTATGCATCACTCACTGTATTTTTTTTTCTTTATTGAAGGATGCCAATCAAAACTTCAAAAACACATCTGTTTAGTTTTTAATAATTCATGTCTGTGTTTTTATATATGCAAAAAACCCTGTTCTAAATATACCTCTGTGGTCCCTTTTGTCGAGTATAACTACAGTAGGTTACTCTGTTCTATGTGGCACCTTTACTATATGCCTGCTTTGAGCTAGCATTGCATTAAGATCAAAGTATTCTTACAGCCGAGGAGGTAAATCGTGTAAAGTATAACTGAAAGTATACTTCATTTGAAAATGTCCCACACAGGCAGTCAACATGCAAAGGCGCTGTAGAAAGTGTATTCTATGTGTGATAGTGTGTCTGTGCAGAAGATATAACTGATTACATTGGAATTAAGTCATTTTAAACTAGAGTTTTAGGTTTAATTTAACCCCTTTACATAAGTGTCAGTCATTCATTCAGTCTCCAGTAGTATGATGTTGTTGATGTTTCTCCTCTTCCTTTTCTTTTTTCAAGCATATCATCAGCCTACGTCAGGGCCCGGATGAATATGATTAGTGTAGAGCTTGATTTTATTACATGTAAGAGATTAAAAGTTTCAGAACCCAAAACATTCTTGTCAGTCTATATTGAAGCCAGTCTGTCAAGATGACATGTTGTGGAATGTGACATTTTATTAGGTATTCACGAGTTCACACTTACAGATGTTTGAAAGAATAAAGCATATTTGGCATCCTGTCCAGGGAGAGGGCTCTGAGCTCAGAAAAGACACCCCAACTTATGTTATTCCCCTTGTCGGGAAAGTTAGAGACTTTGGGGTCCGAGTGAAATGTCTAGCCTGGCCCCAGAACGCTCTCCTAGGTAGATAATGTTTAAGAGGTGAGGTGTCGTGGTGGTGGAGGGATTCTAAAGTCGTGAGATAATGGAGGTAGGACGAGTTTGGCATTTATGGGGTTTGGTCTAATGCTGATTGGATAATAGAATGAATGTCAATGATGCATTAGAATTGTTAAACATCTGCGTATGCTCCTCCCAAAATTTGTTTATAAAACATCACATAGTGTGGCTAAACTCCGCCTCCTCAGAAGTACAACACCCACATCTGCATCACTGTCTGTATAGCTCCACCCACTAATTCATGCTCTAGTAACCAAATGATAACAAGGCAGTTTGTCTTTGGATTGCCTTCATTCTGATACCGACATTAAGTAAAAGTTTTTTAAAAGAACTGTCATTGTACAGTATATTCGTTTACGAAGAAGTATCATTTATTCAGTGCAGAATTTTCAGAAAGATTGAAACTAAAACACAATGCAGTGCAGACTACAGTATCTTAGGTCTGGATTATTTATGAATATAGTCTTATTTTTAAGCTCCTTCAAATAGTATTACTGAATGTAATCTCAAAAAAAACATTGTGTAATACATAATATGGAAACAATTACATTTGTGATATTTTCATCTCATACAGGTCTTTATAATTATGACTTTTTCTACATAGTAGACTTGTTACTGGTGCTGTGGTGGATTTGTGAGGTACTGCATCTTTCTTAGGAGAGCGAGAGGAGTTTCTATTGTAGTTACTTTTTTTTTTTTTTTTTTTTTTTTGCTCTCTCACGGCTCAGTTTCCTTTCTCTTGGTATTTTGAAAAGCACTAGTACTGTATGAGTCCTTCTGTATTATTGATACACAAGCAGAGGTTTCCTGTAAAAAGCCATTCTCAGCAGCCCTGATGCGAACATGATGTGTGTGCGTGCGTGTGTGTGTTTATGAGTGTGAGAGAGGTAGAGAAACTGCAAATTATTTTTAGACTGACAACATACACCGCTGGCATCATGCAGACAACGTACACCGCAGGCACATGAACATATAGTCTATTCTGATTCTTTTATTAGCTCTTCATCCAGAGCAGAAAATAAAGTTATTTTTTTCATAAGAACTGAATGGTGTTGTTTTTTTATAATTCCACACCAAGTCTAAATAAGGACTGATGAGTAGGAAATAGTATAGTGGTCTGACACTAAGCACTTTTTTCTAATTTTATTTTATCGACAACAACTAGCAAAAGGTCTAGAAAGTTAGTTTTTCTTCTTCTTCTTGGCAGTGCAGGAAGTATGATGGAATGAGAAACAAAAAGTGGGGCACAGGGAAAGAAAAAAAAAAAAACCTGACTTATTCAGAAAGAGCCAGAGGGCTGAGAGACACTGCCTGGTTCCATGTTCGGTCAGGTTTAGTCTTTTTAGTCCTTTAATCTTATCATGACTGTAGGAAACTCCTGACTAGAGATTGTGTGCTTTATGTGAAAGAGTATACATGGGGAAAATTTGTCCCCAAAACCATTACATCCTTCAAAAGTTTAGGGATTGTGTTTTTTATGCTCAAAGAAAGCAATTTCACCTCAGTTTAAAACAATAACCTTTTTTAATCATTGTAAAAGGTCATTTATTCATTTCCTTCGGCTTAGTCACTTTTTCATTCTGCCACAGTGGAATGAACTGTCCACTATTCCAGCATTTGTTTTCCGCAGCGGATGCCCTTTCAGCCGCAACCCGTTACTGTGAAACACCATACACTCTCACATTCACACTAATACACCAAGGTCAATTTAGTTTATTCAATTCACTTATAGGCAGCACGGTGGCGCAGTGGGTAGCACAATCGCCTCACAGCAAGAAGGTCGCTGGTTCGAGCCTCGGCTGGGTCAGTTGGCGTTTCTGTGTGGAGTTTGCATGTTCTCCCCGTGTTTGCGTGGGTTTCCTCCGGGTGCTCCGGTTTCCGCCACAAGTCCAAAGACATGTAACTAAAATGAAAATAAAAAATAAAAAACTGCTTTTTTAAATCACTTAATCACAACCCAGACATATTCCTAAAATGCATACTTGCATGTAAAAAGCAACCTATAGGTTTCACCGTTCTCTTTATCCTTCAGGAATTGGTACTAACCATTCAGTGTTTTCCTCTTTCTAAAGAGCAGCGAGGAGGAGAAGGTAAAGGAAAAAGGCAATATTCGCTCCCCCGGGACATGACATTAAAAAGTATTTGCTGGAGAAAACTAGATAAGAGAGACAAAAGAAAATCACAGCGCCAGTGCCAAGGCAAAGAAAGAACACGGACCTGCCTTCGTCTTTTCTGTTTATTATCGCCATCATTAATATGCTGCCATTTGAACACATCCCGATAATCCCCCATGGTTTCTTGCTCAACGCTGCGTAGGAAAAGATGCTGTTGTTCACAAGAGTCACCGGCACAGGTGACCTTTAGGTGCCCTTTACCAGCCCTGCATGTGCCACGGTGACAATGAAAGCATTATCTGTAGTCAAACAGAAAAAAGTGGGCAGTTTACATGCAGATACACTTTACTAACTGGTTCCACCTGCCCGATTACAGCAGAGGAAAAAAAAAACTTGCAATCTTCATTTATACACACAGAGAACTTGTGCAACGCTTTGGCTCGTGTTTAATACAGGAACAAAAGGCGTGATTATTATGCACAGGGACATAATTATTCTCCTGTTGTGCAATAAACACAAAGTCCTCCTAACATAACAAATTAATTGTGCCATTAAACACGGCGCAGATAAGGCCAAGGCATTCCGGGTTTTGTTGAATAGCACTGGTTGTACACATTAATAATTATATTGTCCATTAGTAGAGCCTGGATCAAAACTATTTGCAGAAGTGTTGGCAAATTCACTAATTAATCATCTGTTTGTTTAGATGGATTGCAGCACAGGCAATGAGCAAATGTTATTCCGGTGCCGGGACTTCTGTGTGTTTAATCAATGAATTCCTCTTCTTTGTCTTTAATCTACACAGCTTTTGGGGTGAACTCGGGATGGTTCAGACAAAAATGAAATATACTCACCTTCTTCTTGTTTTAAACCGGTTTAAGTTTAATCTTCAGTTAATCACAAAAGAAAATGTTTTGAAGAATATTGCATATTAGGCTTATTTTACAGAATGGGAGTGTAGGTCTTATAGCCATATCGGCCTAAATAGCAATTTTTCATTTTAAGTTGGTCTTCATACATGATGCAACTACAGAAG
>CAIGQW010012753.1:649902-660089 GCA_903798125.1 Danio choprae | reverse complement strand
TTACGGGCGGTATGGTGGGTAATGCTGTCGCCTCACAGCAAGAAGGTTGCTGGTTCGAGCCTTGACTGGGTCAGTTGGCATTTCTGTGCGGAGTGTGCATGTTCTCCCTGTGTTGGGTGGGTTTCCTCTGGGTGCGTCGGTTTCCCCCACAAGTCCAAAGATATGTGTTATAGGTGCAGTGGGTAAGCTTAATTGTCCATAGTGTATGTGTATGTGTGTGAATGAGAGGGTATGGATATTACACAATGATGGTTGCGGCTGGAAAGGCATCCAAAACATATGCTGGATAAGTTGGTGGTTCGTTCTACTGTAGGGAACCATAATTAATAAAAGGACTAAGCCGAAAATAAAATGAATGAATGAATGAATGTATATATTTATTTATTTTGAGATTTGCTCAAAATTTTTATTAATAAACTACTAGTGATCAAGTTCAAGCAAAAGTAACCTAGGTGTAAAAATATAGAAATGTATTCAAATAAAATATAATAAATTAAACAGTTTCACATGATCTGTCAAAAATCATTTAATATGTCAGCAAATTCACAAGAACATTTTGAATTACAATAGAACTTTCTTTTTATAACTATTTAAAAGTGATTTTGGTCAATGTAATATGTTCTTGCTGAAATAAAAGTCTTAGTCACTATAAAATTACAGCTTCCAAACTTCACATCTTAAGAAATGTCTAGATTTTTGCCTAAATTAGTCAGTCCATCCCAAGCTGGTTTTCTGCAGAGCCACAGTACAACTGTTCAATTCCTTCTGTGTCCATACTTTCCTTCTCGTCCAAAGTCAAGCTTTTACAACTCAGACTTGGTTAACAGCCTTGAGTTTTACTAGCATGATACTGCAGCTCTCAGATCTACACATGAGAATCTATCAATGTAAATCTTTAATCAACACTTCTTGCTTTGCCAACCATTCTTTTAACAGTTCTTAAAATAATCTATGTGTTTGTCACCTATAAAACTAGTATTTGATGCATGTACATTAAGGCTTTTTTTCTTCTTTCTTTTTTGCAGAGATGAACAGACATCATTATTCTCTGTATGTCCACAACTGCCGTCTGGTGTTTCTTCTGAGGCGAGACTTCATTCAGCTGGACTCCTTCAGACCGGCCGAGTTTCACTGGAGACTGGAACAGGTGAGCCACACATTCACATCAACTTCACACGCAGCCCTCGGATAAACAGGACGGGAAAAATGCCACACGGATCGGGCTCCATTTATAGTAATCACTTGTGAAGTGAAGTTCGCTCTGTATAATTTTCAATTACCTGTTTCTGAATTATTCATTATCCGTGTGACTGATCTTTCTGTTGCGATGAGTGATCTGTCACTGGTGAAATGATTATTATCAGAAGGACAAATTGGAAAGCCGACGCAAAAGACAGCACTCACTTTTTCTCTCCCAGCGCTTATTTGCTTCATAATCGGCCTTGTATGTGTTTGGAAACACCTTGATTTTCTCTAATTTCAAGCATTTCCCTTGTGTAACGGAGAATGCGGACTAATCTCTTGATTGAGAGCACTAAACGGACTGTACGCGTGTGTCACCACGGCTCTCGACGCCTGCCAAGGGGAACGGAGAGTCGAGGTGAGACACGTGTAATCAGTATGAAAAGCTCTCCACAGCAATGACCTCTCGCAGAGAACATAATGATAGTCCTTCGCCCACACTAATCCTTAACCGCAAATTACACGCACATACACATTCTCTCGTCCAGACGTGCACTGGCACACATGCAACTTCTCAGAACCTGATAAAAAAATTGTTGGATGTGAGTCTATGGAGTCAACACCACTCTCATTTCATCAAAAGACTTTTTTTTGTCCTTTTCAAATACGCAGAACAGGTCGTTGGCTGAGAGGCCTTTGATCAATAGTCTGGATCAATTACTGTAAGTAGGACTCCGGAGTGTATAGAAGGTTTTGGTCGTAGTCCAAATGCCTGTGAGCCCCACAATTTTTCACAGATGGTTTGATTAGATAAGCTGTATGTGCGAAATTTGGCTGTGGTAGAGCATTTTGTAGCTTTCGGTACTAAACCACTTCTTTACAGTGGGGCTGTGTTGTCAAATTTGAGATTGTAGCTTTATGGTTGTTCAGACATATCATTTTATTACCCTTACAGAAAAATCACATGAGCCTCTAATGAGCGTCACATACATACATCTTCATGTTAGGTTTTGGAACATTTTCATGTGAAAGCAAGTGATCACACAATGATTTTGGTATCAGTGTTAAATTTGAAAGCACATTTGACTTTATTTTAGGCTTAAGGTAATGATACACGGGGCAACATTTAGATCTTAATGTTGCCTGGCAAATCGATGATACACTGGGGAACTATTTAATGCAATGGAAATCAGAGAAAAGCAATTTTGTTGCCAATTTATATTATATGTGTACACATTCCTTCAATACCCTAAAATAAAGTTTTATGTTGGATTGGATTGGAGCAAAGTGAACACATACCTCTCTGGCCAATCATATTTAAAAAATAAAATTTTTTGTCAACTTTATTTTCTGGATACTGACATCTCACCTATTCAAATGCTCACTAAGATGAAGCATGATTATGACCCGATTATTATAAATGTCATACTCTGACTGGATGTCATAAAAACAGCATCACACCTGAAACCTTTAAATATTGCCTTCGGTTTCATTTCAGAGCATTGCCGAAAAGACATAAAAAAATAACAATGTTACAACTTTAATGTGTTTATTTAAAGTAGTCAATCCCCACTTTTAACCCCTTACACACAATTAGAGCTCTTGAAATATGAAATTAAGGTGGGTCCATATTGAATACTTTCCTGAACTTGTTGCCGGAGCCTAGACTTGAGAAAGGCTGATATAGGCTGTGAGGCCAATTTGAAGGCCAAGGCAACACCTTGAACATGTCATGTTTTTAAACCATTCCTATAAGATGTACAGTACAGTACACACTGTGGCAGTTGCATTACCTGGGGCCACTTCCACCATGGAACACTACTGGAATAAAGGAGTGTACCTTGTGTGCAAAAATGCTATGTACAGTACACTCACAAATGACTTTTGCTGTTTTAACTACGTATTTAAATGAGTTGAAACAACATAAATCTTAAAGGGTCACAAAACACATTTTTTGAGATGTTGACAGTCATTTATGTGTTCCACGCTGCTAAAAACACTATTAGGACACATATATTTTACAAAAAAATAAAAATGTGTTGTTTTTGGGTTATTTCGAGCAAATTCGTTCTTCTAGTTTGAAAAGAAATTTTGAAGAAATGTCATGGCGATTAGATCCTTGTGTGTATTCCAGCGTGTAGACTGGATGTCTGTACCGGCGAGTACAACGTAACGTATTTGAGCTTTAAGCATTCATTCATGAGAAAGGCTTCCAAGTCTTTCCAGACCACCAATCAGCACGCTCTATTGTGTATGAGATGCAACTTCATTAATATGCATGAAAGCTTCGAATACTTTTTTCTTCGAAAACTTGTTTTTTACCTGTTACAGTATTCAGATGGCAGAGAGACGCTCGTTGTGTTGACAACCGTAATTAAAACAAGTGGAAGAAGAAGAATTGTTCAGAGACATGGGTCGTCAGTGTTGCGTTTATAAATGTGCTGCAATGAAGGTTTTGTTTTCAGTTCCCCGCTATGAGAGCGCAGCTGGACTCACGTGTGGATTACAGTGCACGCGACACGTGGCAGAAATCCGTTTGTAAGGAACATTTTTACCCGAGAGCTTTTCGCATCTGGAAACGGTGAAATACAGATTTGCCACTCATCTTCTTTTAAAAAAGACACTGTTCCAGTTCGTGTTGATTGTCCTGACTCTACAGATTTCGTAAGTGTGTGATCAGTGCTCTTTGTTTGTTCAGAGGCAAAGTTAGTTAGTATCGTCAGCAGTACTCTTTCAGTTTTTAAAGACACACCTTAGTAATATCACTACAATATTATGAGCTGAAAGATCCGCTGTAAATGCTGCTCTCCGAATGTAAACAACCCTAATCAAACTTAATCAAACCGCATTTTGTGACAGGATAGTCTATACACACATGGCTTTCTGACGCTACCTACCGAGTTCATCTAAGTTACAGAGAAATGCAGAGGTTTTTTTTTTTTTTTTTCATTCGCCGTGCGGTATCAAACATTCCATTAAAACTACACTCTTCCAGCAGTTCCTCGCATCCGAGATATTGTCACAGGGGACATGCATGAAATGTTCCTGAATGAAAGTGAAATTGCCAAACTCCAGTTAAACTCGACAAATTAATAATTTGCCAAATAATTTGATTACTGATGTCCATGTAAACATAGTCACTGTCTTTCTCCCCTGTGTCTGTGTTGTTTTGCCTCTTTGAAAATCAGCACGTGCCCAAACTGAAACTCCCATTTTTATGCAAAACTTTCCCTCTTTCCCTCCACCGACACTCCCACTTAAACAGAGCTGGACAGAGCCACTTTCCTGATGTTTTTCAAACTAGAGGTGTGAAAACACCCTGCTGGCCCTTTAAGGTTCTTTTGGACAACTTAATTTGTTTTATGTTCAATCAACTTAAATTTGTAAAAATTATTAATTTAAGTTAAAGGTGCAGTAGGTGATTGTTTACAAAAACATTTTTTTGTTGTGCTGGTTGAAAGTCTCTTCACATTCCAATAGTAATGACTAAAGTAAATGATCTAAATGTATTTATATGTATTTTTATATTCTGGGTAAGGCATAAAACTAAAAAAATATTCATCCAATTAAATATTGTCGGGCCGACAATTCCCATAATTCTGATAAGTAGCCCAAACTGTCTGTCAACAAATGTAGATTTGTACATCTGCGCATCTCTGGTCACGCACATCCGCCATTGGCACGTGTATGCGCGCCGCGCGTTTATGTGCACACGAGGCACAGTTGCGGTAAAATCAAATGCTGAATCAAAATTTTTTCAAATACTGAATCAATATGGGAGTTACTTTTGCACGCTTGAAGAAGGATGACACCATGGCTGAAGTATTTATTTTAGACAGGTAATGTTAAGTTTTAAAACTATTTTAGTCACGCAAAGCTGATGTAGATTGTGTTGTGTTATGAATGGGTTATATGCACAGAAGTGTTGTTCAGCCACTGAAATCTTCCTGCGAATGATTGATGTGACTATTTTCCGTTTTATAAGGGACCTTTTACAGCATCGATAATGTAGATTTTTATTTAGTTTTACAACAAAACATCAGTAAATAGCACTATTCCGCCTAGCCTGCTTTACTGAGCTGGAGTTGGTTTTATATTCATATTGGTTCATTTTTGAACAATGACAACATGTGATGCGCTCCCTATATTGTTTACCATGCTACTCTGAATATTCGGTCTGAAATAGCATGTAAGTGTGGCTTAGTAATACTGTAAGTGTAATTCCTGCACGCCGCTGGCCAACCACTAAGCATACAGTAGTCACTTCAGGACAAAGTGTGAGAGAGTGAGACCAGCAATCCTTGCATGTATGAAATATTGCACATTATGACAAGTTTTGCTTGCTACACAACTGAAAACATGCTAGATATAATACAGTTTTTTCATTTGGAATTGTAGTATTATAAAGTACTGTAAAGTTTTCTAACTGGCGAATGACATGATCTAGTGGGTTGTCTGCTGTCATCTTTAAGGTGCTCGCGTTCGCGATTTCAGGAGGCGTGGCTTTGGACGGCAGTGGGGGGACTGTGTTTCAAAGATATTATGCTAACCAGTTAGCATGTCACCTACTGCACCTTTAATTGATTTGTATTGGGACAATTTGAAGGAATTGTGTGGAACCCAGCATTTTTTACAGTGTAGGTAGTATGTGTCAAATTTACATCCAAATCAGTGCCTGGACCCAAGCTTTCCCAGTAGAACATTGTTCAGAGCACCACACTGCCTCCTTCAGCTTGCCATCATCACCCAGGTAGTGCTCCAAGTTCCCATTGTTGGTGTTTTATTATTTATTTTTTTTTTACAGTGGACAGGGGTCATCAGTGGCACTTGGATTGATCTTTGGGTACATCCCCATACGCAGCACAGCAGAGTGAGATGCACTGTGTATTTTTGTTACATGCCTTTCATAACCATCATTAAAATTTTGTGTGCCACAGTAGACAATCTTGTGGCTCAGATCACATTGGATATACTTTGCTTCCCTCATCCATCAGTGAGCCTTGGGCTCCAAACACCCTGTCACCAGTTTGTGGTTTGTTCCTCCTTTTACCACTGTTGGTAAATTCTCACCACTGCTGACTGGGAGCAACTCACAAGCCTCACTGCTTCAGAGGAACACTAAACCTGTCAGCTTGCCATAGCAACTTGGCTCTTGTCAAAGTCACTAAGATCTTTATCCCTGCCCATTTCTCCTGGATCCAGCACATTGATTATGACAGCTGATTGTTTGCTTGCCATCTAATCTACCAGACCTTGATATCTGACATGCTCACTTTGCCTGTGACCGATCATAATGTTTACTCTCCCTTCACTGTACAGTAAAATGCTGTAAATACTGAAACATCCTGTTCTTTATTTCACATTGCATTGCAAACAAGCTGAATGTGTGCAGCATATGATTAAAGGGTTTGTTCACCAATTGGTCACCCTCATGTCATTCCAATCCCCTGAGACCTTCATTCATCTTTAGAACACAAATTAAGATATTTTAGATGGAATCTGAGAGCTCTCTCATAGACAGAAAGGGTTGTGAGATGTTCAAAGTCCAGAAAAGAAACCAAAAACATTGTCAAAAAATCCATGTGACCTCAGTGGTTTAACAGTAATCACATGAAGCTTCAAGAACATTTTGTGTGGCAAAAAACTGTAAAAATGACTTTTCATTTTCTTAAATGTCTCTTTCTTGTCTGATCATCAGGGTGCACATTACTACATGGCCATATGATGTATTGCCACTAGAACAATTAGCACAAAACGTAGGCATCATATTGCCGTAGTAAAACAGATGAAGAGAGGACATTGGCAAACAAAGTCGTTTTTACAAGTTTTATGTCATACAGAAGTTTTTTTTTGAGCTTCGTGTGATTTCAGTTGAACCTCTGACGTCACATGGAATATTTTGACAGTGTTTTTGGTTCCTTTTCTGGACTTTGAACATCTCACAACCCTTGTAGTCTTTGAAGGGTCAGAGTCATAAAAATATCTTAATTTGTGTTTTGAAGATGAACGAAGATCTCATAGGTTTGGAGTGACATGAGTGTGAGTAATTATTAACAGAATTTTCATTTTGAGTAAACTAATTCTTTAAGACATTGTAGAACTCTAAGGTCAACAGTCATAGAAGCCGTTGGTGTAACTAGGTTAAAGTACAAGTTCTTTTTAATACTTTACATTTTTTTTAATATTTGCACACACATATATGTAAAGTGTGAAAAGAGCAATGCTTTATGGGGTAGGAAAAGGTAACATTCAGAGATAGACATTTTCTGCCTAACAACAATGTCTTCACTGTGACAGTTGTGTAGCATATAGTTGAAGACCCGGACTAGTAGCTGACAGCTCATACATTTGAATCCCTCATAGGATGAGACATGAGCTTTTGTGCCCTTGAGCGAAGCACTTAACCTCAGGTCGCTCCTGAAGAATTGACCCTGTAAAGGGCATTCACACTGACAGTGATTTGCAGTGACAAAGCAATTGGAAGTCAGTCACTTTCAGTTGCTGATTGGAGGCAGCGCGAACAACCAAGGCTGTTTGTGATACTGAAGGTCAGTGTTATCCAAACATGCTGTGATGAGATGTGATTTTCCTTATGATACGGTTACTAGCTTCTCGCAACCAAGAGAACAGCTTGGCAACCTTATTTAGTCTCTGTCAGCGTGAGCAACCCTTAATAAGTAAATTGTGAGTCACTTTGGATAAAAGCATCTGCTGAATGCCAACATGCTACTTATTGCTCTCCCAGATTTTGGGTTGTGGATCTTTAAGAAAGACATGACACTTCCACAGTCTTATCACTGACTGGCTAATGCATATTTCTCAGTAAAATGGTGCTGGCTAAAATCAGTAATTTCAATCTGATCAGTGGGTCCAAAGATGGCTAGGTGAAGATAAACTGATATCACCAACCTTGCAAACACAGAGATTAGAGTTATTTTTTATATACAGTAGAAGTCAAAATTATAAGCCCTCTGTGAATTTTTCTTTTTCTTTTTCAAAAATTTTCCAAATGATGTTTAACAGAGCAAGGAATTTTTCACAGTATTTCCTGTGTTATTTTGTTCTTCTGGAGAAAGTCTTATTAGTTTTATTTCGGCTTGAATAAAAGCAGTTTTAAAATCATTTTAAGGTCAATATGATTTGCCCCCTCACGCAATATGCTTTTGGTATTATTGTCTGCAGAACAAACCATTATACAGTGATTTGCCTAATTACTCTAACTTTCCTAATTAACCTAATTAACCTAGTTAAGCCTTTAAATTGCACTTTAAGCTGAATATATATATACGCTAAATATTTGCAATGGCCACTTTATTAGATTCACCTTGCTGCTGTCTTTCAATATGGTATATTTTTAACAAGATACTAGAAACATTTTTGGATATTTTGTTCCATATGATACCATTGCAGATGCGTTAGCTGCACACCCAAGATGGATCGGATTAAGATCTAATGATGTGTTAGTGAACTCGCTGTCATGATTAAGAGACAGATTTTGTATGACCTTTGGCATCAACAAGGCATTTGTGCCCACAAAACCTCTGCTCACTCGATAGTTTATTTTATTTTTTTTTAATTTCCGGGAGACTATTCTCTGTAAATCCTAGAGATGGTTTTTGGTTCTAAAAACCCAGTAGATTATCAGTTTCTGAAATATTGCTGTTAAAAATATTCATATAAATTATCAGATGGCATGATTACTTGGCAACATAATCAAGCTGAACAGATATGTACAGATGGGAAAAAGTATATTTTTATATGTTGTTTATTTCATATATAGTATATATTGTATATATCTAGAATTCTGAAGTAAAATCGCTGCGTGGATTAGTTAGAATCATTATTTAAATGGATTCAAATAAAGTAATGAGAAAGTAAGAAAGAAAGAGAAAAGAAATTATGTGTGTGAGTTACTTGCATCTTTTCAACACCTCAATGTGTGCAGCTTAATTGCAAAGCTATCATTTTTGTTGCTGAGAAATATAATGGTGCTTTCAGTATAGAAGCTTTTATTTACACAATGCTAAGGGCAGAGGTTGAAAGCAAGTTTCTATGTTCATGTTTCTTTGTGTGCAACTTAACAAAATATAAAGTTTCAACCTCAACTTGTGTGGAAAAAGTGTTGGCCATGCATTGTGGTGGTCTGGAATGACAAGGGAGGTCAGATATATGTTATATGGCACAGATATATGGCACAGGTCAGATGTTTAGAGTTTGGATTGATATTTGAATAAAAATCACATTTGGAAGTGGCTCTGAACTATTGGGGGTGGGGGGGGACAATATAATATGCTTTTGATTTTGCAACACCAGTGCAAGAAAAATCTGTGAGATGTAAGAAAAAAATCTGATTTTTTGGGGGGTTTTTTGCAGTCATTTCCTTAAAATGCACATGAAAGCAAAAAGAAATGTGGCTGTTTCTTTTCATAGGAGTTAGACAGTAATTTCCTGTCTAAGTTGATGGATATTGGCCAGAATAAGCTGCGATAATGTTGCAAGTCAGGTTTAGCTACTGAAAACTATTATGCTATGAAACTGATCATAAAAGTATTACATTAAGTAGATAAAATATTTCTATATCAAATAAATCTTGCTATTTTAAACATTTTATTCATGCAGCATAACTTTTTATAATAACACTGATAATTATTGAGCACTCAATAAGTATAAAATTATTTGTGAAGGATTATGTGACACTGAAAACTGCTGAAAATGTATGTTGATGTCATATTTATTAGCCCTCCTGTGAAATTGCAAGAATTTTTAAAATATTTCCCAAGTGAGTTTAATTAAGAGATTATTTTCAACACGTTTTTAAGCATACCAGATTTAATAGCTAATTTCTAATAACTAATTGCTTTTAGATTTGCCATGATGAAGGTAGATAATATTTAAAGTGCCATTTAAACTAGGCTTAACTAATTAGGCTAATTACGTTAACAAGACAAGTTATGTTAGTTTCACTAATGGACAACAGGGATTTATTTCTGTTGAAAAATTGAAAA
>CAIGQW010012753.1:625595-649502 GCA_903798125.1 Danio choprae | reverse complement strand
ATATATATATATATATATCCTCTTGTCGCTTTTGAAAAATAGTTACTCTTTACTCTTTACTCCTGAGTACATTTTAATAAGTAAAATTTTACTTGAGTATATTTAAAGACATGTAACTTTACTTTTACTTAAGTAAAATGTTTGGCAAGTAACAGTACTTTTACTTGATTAGAATATTTTATTACTCTTTCCACCTTACAAAATTACAAAATAGTTCATTTAATATATTTTTTTTAAATAATAAATTCTAATATTATATAATAATATACATCCCCTGTTTTTAAATATATTTATTTTTTAGACTTTATATAAAAAATAATGCATGTGAGTGTGTGTGTGTGCATGCGTTCGTGTGTGAGTGTATGTGTGTCTGTGTGCATGTTTGTTTTTATTTGCATATAATTATGCCAGGGAGGCATGCAGTCAGCGTTCACTGTAATTATTTTGACAATAAACAATAAGCTCAGCCTGACGGCTGGTTCTGCCTCAGTGTTCTTGACGGCTGTACTTAGTTTGTTTCAGGTCAGAGGGAAAATGAGCTCCTTTCAAAGCTTCAGCTCCTTTCCCTTGGCCAGGCAGGAGCTCAGCCAGGTGATGAGAAACACGAGTAAACAATATGAGGTCAGTAGACAGACCGCCATAAAGCACTGTCAGCTTCAGAAGGAGCTGCTTCATACCTATAACATCCACCACATTAAACAGCACAGAGCCAGAACCTCTGACTCCACACAGCTGTTGGGTTGCGTTTCAACTGATGCACTGTGATATTTTCTGTATGTCTTTTTCGTACATTTATCTTTCATGGCCACTTTGTTTATTTTTGTGTGGAAGAGGATTTGTTTCCATCTCATATCTCCTTGTAAATGAAAGCGCGTGAATAGGAGAAAGGTGTGAAAGTGCTTGTTTTACACTTCAGTGCGTTTTCTCCCTTTCTGTTTTTCCTGCCATGTACCTCTTCTCCAGCACGGTTTGATAATGGTGTCTCTCCGGCATGGAGACAGTAAACAGAATATGCTCGCCTTGATCTCAGAGCACAGCGCAGCTCTGTTCCCAACATGAGACGCATCTACTTTTCTTTCTTTTCCCTCTGCCCTCCCTCTGACTGCTTGCCACTAATATCTAAACAACAGATTATGCTGTTGTAAATGTCACCGTAGTTTGTTTGGCTTTTATGTTGAGTGCCTACAAACAAACTTTTTTCTCATTGTGACTCGGGTCCACTTTTCAGCTTATTAATCTGACTAAGCAATGAAGATAAGTTTTTATGCAATATTTAAGGGCGGGTTAAGGTAAAATCAGGGAAATATTGAAGGGTCTCCAGACATTGATTATGTTAACAAAGCAATGGTATTAATAAAATGTTATATAGATGTTATTTTCTGGATGGGCTCTTTTGTTTAAAACTTTGGGGTAAGTAACTAACGTCATATTGAACTCAGGAATTTTAAACCTATTTCTGCCCATTATTGCACCCTATTTTTACAGAATTGTTTTTGTTTGTTTAAATGTTTAAATTTACTTGCTACCAAGTGCCTCTAACCAAGTTGTGACAGATCCCGTGACTAGTTATTCCATAAACCAATACACTTTATGAATCATTATTAACTTTTCTTTTTTGCTATATTTGATGCCACAATTCTCACACAATTAGCTTTATTCAGTGATTAACCCATCTTCATTAGCACTCATTATAATCAGGAGCAAGAAGTTGCTGCTTGCTGCCTGCAGATTTTTATATGTGATACACACAAGAAAGTAAGTGAATGGTCCATAAGTGTCCCTGTTAGTCTTTCTTCTTCTTTTTTTCTGTTGTTTGATAGTGTACTAAGACCAAGAGAAAATGAAAAGCTTCAATATATCTCAGAACTATACTCTCATTCTTCTGTAATAATCAAGGGACTTTGCTCCCAATATCATTGTATGGCAGCAAAGTTACTTGATTATTACAGAAGAATGAGAGTATTCCTAGCCATATCAACTTAGAAAGAGACACTTTTCATTTTACATCAGTCTTACTACACACTGTAACTACAAAAGAGTTAAGCTTTAAATATAAATAATATTATGTGCTGTTGGGAATGTTTTCATCGACTCTGGCATGATTTTTAGTATTAATTAGTTCCAGCAAATAGAATTTTTTTTGTGACAAATCTTATTTTAACACATATTTTGGAAAAATGCTTTGAAATTTTTCAAAAATTCTACAATACACTCTGGACACTCTTGTGGCTATCTTTGCCCCATTGACTTCCATTATAATGGCATTTTTTGATGTTAAAGCCATGATGAGACATATTCATGCAATGAATGTGAAAATAAAAAATAAGCAGCTCAGCTCTCATAACATAGTAATTGTGTTTATGCACTCACACTATAATTTGTTGCTTTTATCCATAGAACTGAAAGTTGGAAACTTTTTTGCACAGGCCTATCTTAAGGGTTAATGGTGCCAACTGATGATCGACAATAAAAGCTTTACCTCCTCTCAACAGGGAAAAACACCAACAATCTATAATGCATGATTATTTAGTGTCATGGCTTTGCAATCAAAAAATGTAATTATAAGGAAGTCAATGGGGCAAAAACAGCCACAAACATAACAATATGTAAGTCAATTTGTGCAGTACACAAGGGGTAAAACTCAACTTAGATTGGCTGAATGGATTCAAAAATGCTTTAAAAAGTGGAATGTTTCTTTAAGTTTTCTATTTTACGGTGTCAGATTCTGTCTCCTGGTTTCTTGTGCGGTGTCTAACCTGCTGACAAACAGCTTGCTAATGTCATTAAGTATTAAAGTCACATTGCACAGGTGTTTGTTGGCAGAGTAGCAGGATGTGAGTGTGTTTGTGCCAGTCAGGCTGCGCTGATGTGTGTGTCAGGAAGTGAGGAGGGGACTACAGGTGTGGTGGTATTTCTGTTGGTGTGGCATACGCTGATATAAGGCACCTGTAGAAGGTTTGATTGACATTGCAGTCTCCACCCCTGCCTATAGTGGCCTGCGGCACTGTGAGCGCCGTGCTCTATTAAAGAGCCGACATTGATCTAGTAAAATAGCTTTGCCGTGATAGCGTGGCAGACACGCTTTAGGTTGTATAGGAAAAGGGGAAAAAAAGACCCCGAGTGTTGGCTGTTGGGCATCTCATCCAAATGCTGCTCTTTGCAGTCTCATCAGCACTCTGAGAGGACACTCAATGGCTTCCGCTGCAACTCCATTTAGCCCTATTGATTTTGCAATCTTCCTCACACCTGCCTCTTAAGCTTTTTTTCCCCCCCTCTTTCCATTGAGAGGGGAAGGATGATGGAGAGGGAGGGAATGATGCCAAGTGAGAGGAGGGAAATACTTGATGGGAGTTATTCTGTTCTATTTGTCTTTTTTATTGCTCATTTTCTAATGCTGCTTCTCTTTGTCTCGTCTTTTCTAATCGCACGGATTGGATATTTGCAGATTAAAGAGCCATTTAAACCAAGGATGGTAACTCTAACATATAGTTCTAAAGATCATTCTAAATGGAAAACGAAATAAGAGTTTATTATTGTAACTATAACGCTAACAGCACCGTGAAATAATATTGTTAGACGCAATGTTAGAATGGTTTTGATGAACTATAAAAAAAAACATTTATGGCCAGTCAGAATCAATCCCGGCAGATGACAAAACTACAGCACACACATAAAAAATAACGGAGCATCTATTTATGCTAATTGCAAACAGGCTGTCCTGCTGGCAGAAGCTATTTACACTAACTCTACTCACCTAAATGTGTGTATAAAATGGCTAATTGGTATTCAGTAAGGGTTTGGGTTAGAGTTGGGGATAGGGTTTATGGCTAGGGGCCAATGTTGGGAAAATTACTTTTAAAAGTAATCTATTACAATCTTGAGACATTTTTAGTAACTAAATCTGTTTAAATAACTAATGTTTAATGTTATTTTGTGGGTTTTATTTAATTGATTTTTTCCTCATCTTAGCTGGGTTACAGATTGTATACTTATGATATGTTATAGATATGTTACTTTTAAAAGTAACTTTTCCCATCACTTTTAGATGTATCCATTTGATAAATGTTCTCATTTACACTCAATATGATATTGTCACATTGTTTTATAAATTAAATAGAGATACTGATGCAAATGTCTGCTACTATTTCCAGCAAGTATAAATAGCATCTAACTACAATTATTGATTACAAACATACTGATATTGTCATGCAGCATTAATAGTATATATTGCTATTTGCAGTTTTGAATAATTGCTGGCTTAAAATGAACAATGTTGTTATCCACTGGTGTGGATGCTAACATAGTTATAGTGGTGTGAACAAGCATAAAGTACACTGTAAAAAATGCTAGGTTCCACATGAAGGAATTAAGTTAACTTATTAATTTTTACAAATTGAAATGGATTGAACATAAAACAACTCATTTTAAATAATAGTTTAAACAAACAGCAATTTTTTTGAGCGCATGTAAGAATCTTGTTGAATGAAATACCTATTGATCCAAATTCATGTTTAAATATTTTATATATGTACATGACATATGATATAAACTTATGGAATTACATGATGGGCCAAACCAAAAATTGTTGCGAGCCAGGTTATTATAAATTTTGTAATCTTAATGTTTTTTCTCTTTTTTTTTTTGTTTTGTTTTTTGTTGTAACTGTGAGCAAACAAAGTAGTTGCAAAGTTGCTTATAGTCAAACGAATGTCTAATGGGTACCATCAAAAATAAAGTATGCCCTACCTTTGAATACAGAGCAGTAAGTGCTTTGATCAAGTCCCCAACGTCCCCTCAGTGTCAGTGCACATAGCTCATCTCCTGTTTTTGGACAGCTTTTTCTATTAAAATGAGCAATGCACCCTGAATGGTTGCATTGATTTAAAGCAATAAAAAATGATCCATCATTTGTTTTCTTTTTTTTTCCACAATGACCATTAAACAGAGACATATGGAACCTATCCATGAGCTCTCGGCAGATCTATGAAAACACTGGTTAAGATGCAAGGAATCATCCATTAATGGCTCTTCAAACACTGACCTGAATCGATAGCCAAAGATTTGTTTGTATCGACTCTTCTGCTCATTGATTGGAGGTGTGTGTGCATGCACAGAGGGTCCGTGCGTGTCCCACCTCGACAAATCGGTACGGCCGTGGAAAAGCCGGTGCAGGCGTGTCATTTATCCTCGTCTCGCTCAGATCATCGACCCGCACTGCTGCGGCAGAAAATTACACTCCGTCCTGTCAATATGACATTCATTGTACGCTTATCTGCTCACAATTACATGCAGCACATCTGTGGCTTCCTTAGGCGGTACGCTTAAGACGCTGTATTGTTTTGTGCGAGATGGATTGCGTTGCATGCATGACCGCTTACTTGCTTTAATGAATACATGAAGACTTATAATGAGATCTCACAGAGGAGAGCGTGCAGCTTATCGAATGCTGTAAAACTCTATAGATAAACAGATGAGTCCCACTGGTGCTTAAAGCTAATATAAATCTGGAACCCGTGTCGCTTGATTTTCCAGGTGCTTACACAGATTTACAGCAAATACTCTCTAGTGTTGTCATGTTTTGCAAATACATGCCAGTATTAACACTTATTTTGATGTTTCTTCTCTTTTCTAACGTACATATGTGTGTATGTTTGAAAAGGACCACGATTCTAATAATGAATTCATTTCAGTGGCGTATGGTGCTTGTCAAGATTGTGTAAAGTCAATGTATAATTGCTATTTTTTGCAATGGTGTCTGCAATGTTGCTCTCAAAAAGCCATGAGATGGAATTATAAAAGCTGCAGCAAGTTATGACAGATCGCAAATTACTGTCAGTATCACCAAGAATTCTGCTTTCGATTATTGTGTTAATTATTACCCATTCGGTTGCCAAGTCCTATCCATTTGACAGTTTTTCCAATAATTTTTTTTTCTAAAACCAAGCTTATTGTTATTATGGAAAAATAACACTGATTGAAAACCAAATAATAAACAATCAGAATTTTTCGAATGCAAATAGGCTCAGAATGTTCTCTTAGATTTACTGTGAAGCATGAAATACAGGTGGGACCCAATATGAGGCGCTGAATATAAATTTTTGCTTCATTAAAATGTGCCATTAACTACTACTACACTCGTTGGACCATGTTTTCGATGACTAGAAAATTAAAATAACACATATGTTTTGATGCTCTTTTATGTGGTGTGACAGATTGCTCTATTGGAACCTCATTTCACATTTCAGCACGAGTCAGTGTGATCATTCTTTTCTTTTCTTATTAGTTACTGCATGAAGTTAATATTAATGAACATCTCACATCTGGTTTTGCTCTTTCACTGTTGATCTGCAGAAAGACAACAGTAACATAGCTTTAAAACAATGTCAAAAAACAAAACACTTATCTTGGGCAAATCATTCAGTGTCCACACTTTGCTAGAGAGATCAACTCTACACAAAATCATTTTTTCAAATGTTTCAAAATATTAATCTGTATATTTATTATATACATTATTATATTTTACTTAAGCTGTTAGTAAGGGTAGCATGGTGGCTCAGTGGTTAGCACTGTCGCCTCACAGCAAGAAGGTTGCTGGTTCGAGTCCTGGCTGGGCCAGTTGACATTTCTGTGTGGAGCATGTTCTCCCCATGTTGGCGTGCGTTTCCTCCGGGTGCTCTGCTTTCCCCCACAGTCCAAACACATGCGCTATAGGTGAATTGGATAAACTAAATTGGCCGTTGTGTATGAGTGTGGGTAAATGTGAGTGTGTATGGGTTGTTCGCTGCATAAAACATACGATGAAATAGTTGGCGGTTCATTCCGCTATGGTGATCTCTGATAAATCAGAGACTAAGCCGAAGGAAAATGAATGAATAAATAACCTGTTAGTAATGTCTTATTAATTTAATGTATGTGTTTAAATAAGTTTGTCATGAAATAGCTTATGAAAGCCATTGTGAAAATTATTTTTTCTTCCAACATGGAATCAAAGTAACTTCATTTTATAATTAGATTTAAATTTAAATAGTGTGGTTTGCATTTTTACATAGATTTTATATTTATTTATTTGAGTGTTGGTTATTATATCTAAGAAATAAATATTATTATTCTGTTCTAACATAAACCCACAGCAATAAACATAGATTCAGCTCTCAGAGTGGAAGGGAAAGCGGCTGTTATCTTTCTTTCTTTCTTTCTTTCTTTTTTTTTCATTGGTATGTAAATAGAAAGCTAATTTTGTTATCTCAAATCAAAACATCAGAAAACGCCCATAACATGAACCCACCCATAGACCCTCTCAACATGACAGAAATTGTAAAGTCAGGAAAGTTGTCAAAAGTGGAGAAAAAAAAAAGAGACAGATTAAAAATGCCTGATGTAAATGGGAATGTTTCTCCTTTGTCTATTTTGATCCAATTGATAAAAACACATCTTAATACCAGGTTTTCACAGGGCCTTACATTTTAAATTCACGTTCTGTATCATAATTTAGAGGCTAGCACATTTTCAGTGTCATCTCAAAGCAATCACCATTGATTTACTTATCTGGCCAGAAAAAGCACAATGGCGAGATAAATTAAACCCAGCACAATGTGAAACATTTTCATTTTCCATTCCAATTTAAATGGATTGAAATGTCATTCACTCGTTTACACGGTCTCATTATGCATATAAAGAATGGGGGAAGGAACGCGGGAAGTCACCAGAGTCAGAAAAGTTGCAAAACTATTGTGTTTTGCATTAGCTCCCAGCCTGTATTTGCATTCGTTTTCTTTTCATGCCTCACATCTTGCCATAATCAAAGCCTATTGTGATGTACCTGAAGGCTGCTTTGCACTGTGAAATAATCATGAGCTTCTGAATAATGCATCTCTACAGCTCTATTTCCACATTAGCTGAACAAATTTTGCTCGTCCATCAGCTCCAGCCACCACCGTCTCCTCCTTTATGACCGTACACACTTCTACAAGTTTTCCCCAAAAGCCAGTCACAAAAAAAGCTTAAAAACACATCGGTTTTCCACCTGACTTCGTACACTACTGCTTTTTTTTTTTACTTTTGACATTCCAAATATAGCTGCTCCAAAATATTCAGCCTGACGTTCTTTTTTAGGCAGAGGGAGGTGTTCTTTCTCATCTCTCTCCCTCCTACCGTGTTTTGCTTCAAAGTAAAATTTGTACTCTGCTCCACCAGGAATACATCGCCTAGAGCTCTCAAGACACAAAAAGAATACAAATTCCTCCTTCATAGCGACAATCTGATCGCATATGATGTGCATATGTTGAGTCTTTTGCTCACATGCAGAAGAAGATGGGATTGCTTTGCATCATGATTGGTCCAGCGCTGATGCATGTCCTCATCCAGGAACAAGGCTGTTTTCCTGCATCTGAGTATCTTTTTGGTCCACCCTCCGTCCCAGTGCCATGCCACTGTAATGGATTTGCATCAATAATTCAGGAGCAAGAGGGGAAAAAAAGAAAAGCATGCTGAAAAAAGTGCGTGTACATGTTGGAGAGAAGATAGGGAGTGATAAATGCAGTGTGCACAGATTTGCGTATGGCTTTAGAGGGCACGATGGAGGAACCAGAGTTTGAATCAGCACACATGTGGATATGAAAGCGTGCACACTTTGATGAACTGACGTTGAACCCAGTGGCCCCCATCAGTCCCGAACTGAGAGATTCGCTCCTGTATTCCTCTGATGGCTTCCAGTGAGTTATTTTCCCTGGCTTTCGCCCCCACACTTTCGATTACCCCCATCTATTCCCAGCCTCCTCCTCTTCCCTTGCTCTATCTTAGCCTTTCACTTTCACTCTCTCTCTCTCTCTCTCTTTCTCTCTCTCTCTCTCTCTCTCTCTCTCTCTCTCTCTCTCTCTCTCTCTCTCTTTCTCCCTTCGAAAGCATACAGAGCACATCAAATCTGGAGGTGTCAAATAAGCAACTCTGATAAATCAACCAGTGTCTGAGGTCAACAACAGCATTTGTGCCATGCAGAAACAGCTGGGACTGAAATGCTACGTCAGAATTAAAAGCTAAAATGTTACTTAGCATAATACCTTTACTTGCGTTTAATATGCTTTCTATGCAAAAATCAAAGTCACACTATTAATCACACCATCTAAAGATTCTAATTATTTGTATCAAAAACATATTTTAAAAAGTATACCATGGTACTTCCATGTTATTTTTGATACACACCATGATATTCTTGAAAGTACAATGATACATGCGTTTCAGCACTATGAAAGAAGTACCAAATTTTGCAGTGTTACAAATCACCAAGTTTTACTTTTTCTAATGGCTTCCAGTGAGTTATTTTCTCTGGCTTTCGATTACCTCCATCCATTCCTAGTCTCCTCTTCTGTACTTGCTCTTATCTTATCCTTTCACTCTCTCTCCCTCACTTCGAAAGCATACAGAGCACATCAAATTTGGAGGTGTCAAATGAAAAGCAACCCGTGTCTGAGGTCAACAACAGCATTTGCGCCATGCGGTAACAGCTGGGACTGAAACGCCACGTCAGAAAGAAAAGCTAAAATGGCATTGGTTTAGAAGAGAGTGAGATTTTGATGTGGCGGAGACTTTGAAGTCTTTGGAAAAGATGCTATCTACAACCAGCCTACGTGCTTTATGCGCATCAACACTCTTTAATTTCTGTTTTTGGAAAAACTGCGCAGGACACATCGTCACAATCCATCATTGAAAACTGGAGTTTAAATGTGTGCTTTTTACCAAAGAACGAGCTTGAGTTTTCCTTCTGAGACCTTTTGTGTCTCTGTGTCCAACAGTGATGCATTTTAAACAGGCATGTGCCTTTGAGACGATCCCAGGCTCATTAGCTGAGTATTTTATTGTCTCATTACGTTGTTTACGAGATGAAAAAACGCACACAGAAGTGCATACGCAAGCACACAAACACACACACCCATGTGCACATACTGTCACAATGATGCACCGTGAAATATCAACTCGCTCAAAGTTTCTCCCTCACACGCGCCCCCTGAGGAAACCGAGGAGACACGCAGACCCGAGTGTGTCATTATTGACATACTAATGAGTTAGCAGCCGTGTGGCAAACTGCAGGGCTGCCGATGCTCACCACTGTGTGAGGAAGAATATCTGCTTTTTTATTAAACAGCCCAGTGGGAGACTCTCTACTTTCACACTCACAGTGAGCAGCCTAACCTGACTGTCTTAGGATGTCAACATGTCGAAATGTGCATGCAAGTGAGATCAAATTGTTTTCTTTAATATATCTCAGCATGTGTCAGTTACAGAAAATGACATATTTTAGTGAACTTTTTCAGGGATACAGTGTTAATATTGGAGGGTTTTTTTTTCTTATGTCAAACAAGACATACATGAACTTTGTATGTATATGAATTATTTATTTATAATTTCATTGTTCGTGTTATGCTGAATAACAGTGAAAAATTATTTCACTTATATTTTGAGATTTTTTTCAAAAGTTAATTATAATATTTTTACTTGCATTTAATGGGCTTTCTATGCACAAATCACATTTGTAAGTTTGAGGCAATTTGATGCAGACACCATAAAGGGATGTCTCAACCCCAAACAACAAAATACTGATTTCAATTATTAATGCCAAAAACATAATATATAAACACACACCATGGTACTTACATGCTATTTTTTATACTCGCAATGAAAGCACAACGATAAATGAATTTCAGCATCATTATAAAAGCACCAAATATTAAAATGTTAGAAACCACCAAATTTGACATTTCCCTAGATATTTTAAGTGACAAGCAAATACCACTATATAGAATTGCAAAATGGTCCAAAGCACTATGGTATCATTATTGTATTCTGGACACACTACCAAAGTATTACTTTTTAATCTCGTAGTAAGGTATTTTTTTAAAGTATCATTTCAAAACTACTTACAAAATAGTTAGTTTCCATTTAAAAACATACTAAGACTGTTTTAGTGCCATAATGTGTAAATCAAAGTATTATTGCATTACCATTATTGTACCACAATAGTTAATCAGTCCCATTCTGCAATGAAAATAACAATCAGATCATTTTAAAGAACTATATAATCTTGTACAAACACAAAACAAAATATGAATATGGTCAATGACCACGTCTAATATTAATACCATGTTTCTTTGTGTGTGTATATAACAAAGTATAACGATACTGGTACCATCACTGTGCCATTACTATTTTTGGTGTTTATAGGCTTTATCCTGCCTGCTTTGGTGCTTATGTTTGTTTATATGTGCATGCTTGTACTTGTGTGTGAACCTCATTACCATTGTCCAATTTCCACGTATCTGCTATTGTAAAAACAATTTGCTCCTGCTCCGGGCTGCAGATAGATTAATTTACACAGTGTAGGCTCCAAATTGGGAAGCTTGGGAGAGGTCACTCTTTAGTTAACTTTTGTCCCCGGAGGGCACGGTCTAATTCCTGCTCTAATTACTCACTCTGTCAGCCTGTAATTTATAGTCACCTTCCAGAGCACCACAGGCCCACCAATACCTCGGAACAAACAACACCTGCAAAATACATCCACCACTACACACAGCAAGATATGTCAGATTTCAGTCACAACACTTTTGTGTCTTAATCGTAATCTAATGCCACCATGCTGGCCTCCGTATACTCCATGAATGGCATGTTTTGTGAGATTGGCTCATTAGGTCTGCGTTTGTGGCGCGTGGCTGTTTTCAATTTTTTGAATTGTGGCCCCTGCGTGAACTGAATTTACTTAATAAATAAGGTTTAAGAGGGAAAAATGGCAATCTTGCTCCAAACAGCCATGGTGAATATTGAGCAAGCCACAGAGTCACTATGAAGGACTTGTCTGGTAGTTTTTTCAGCTTTGGGGGAGTATCACTTAGTTTAGTTGAGGTCAAACACAAACATTCACTACTGAGACAATGCACAAGCACTTTTTGAGTGGGTTGTGGATTATTTATTTAGTATAAATAAAAATAGCATATAGAGATGTTCTGTAAGTGTACAGATCTGTCACAGTTTGCATTGTCCACATTTTTTTTAGAGAATGCCAAATAATAATAATTTATTTATATATAATAGTTTGCTGTTCTTTTTGTGCCACAACATGGTGAACTATTGTTGTTTGTATTATTCTATGTGAATAAACATTTTGAAATGGGATATTCCTAATTAGTCATAACTTTGAACTGAATCAACATTGTCATATAAATAGATAGTGATTTGATAATATATATAACGTAGTTTATAGGGCTTTTTAGATAGTCATATATAATATGATGCGAGGTTAAACTCTACAATACTGTATGTGCTTTATATGACATTCAGAAAAATAAATAATGATAATAATATGTTTTAGAGACCCTTTTTACAAGTCATCTTGTTTAACAGTCATCAGTATCTAACAAATTACCAAATAATCAAACAAATTACCACTTGTGAGAGGTGTTTTTAATGCAGCATCTATGGACAGGACAGTAAATTTGACCTTTTTCTCTATTCTGGCTGCCATTATCAGTCTCACACAATTGTTGTCCTTTTTCTGAAAGTCTTGATAACACCATCATGGAGTTTTTCAAAAAAATATTTGTTGTACTGTCCCATTTACTGCACTCTAAGTTTACCCAACTATGATGACTTCCATTACTGAGAAGCCCGGAAAAGTGAAAAGGGTCAATTGTGAAAGGCTGATGTGTAAAATGTAAAATACATGTAATCCTTTTCAGTCGTTTTACATACAAAAATAGTGTGTGTTTTGTGTGATAAGAGTAGAGGGGAAATGGAAGTGTCACTCTTCATTGTGTCGTGGATTTATATCTCATCTGTTACTTGTATATGTACCATTTGTAGAAAAGAGAGAGGTTTGATTGTGAAGGGAAAAGTTGTTTCTTGTTGTGGTTATGTGCCAAAAAGAAAAATCTAAATATTTCTCTGGTGGTGTAACATCTGGCGGAAGGTAGACGATGACATGAGGAGACGGTACACCGAATTGAATAACAAAACGGATTTATTGATACAAACACTTACTGGTAACATGCAGACGGGACAAGGACGACAGGACGAGACAACTAAAGCAATCAAAGGAATCAAAATACCGGACAACGAAGCACACAGACGAAAAGGTATAAATGGATAAAGGGATGATTAAACTAATGAGACACAAGGGATGAACACAGGTGAAACAGATGGACACTGATGGTGGCGGGAAAGACAATACAGAGAAATCACGTGACGAAAACAAAGGAAGACAAGGACGAACACTGACAGTACTCCCCCCTTTTGAAGGCGCGTCCCCGTGCCTTCAACAGGAAACAACAAAATGTTTATGAAGGGGACATTTATGAAGGGTAGAAGGGGAGGGTACAAGGGAGGAGTCTGAGGGAGACACAGGAAGGAAACTGGAGCAGGAGGACCCAGGACACAGCCAGAAGGACGGCCCCGGGCGGAGTCGAGGAAGGGAGGAACCATGGAGGAGGAGTGGCTGCTGACTCCAGGGGGCCGACCGAGGGAGACGCCGCTGATGGCGGTGGAGCCCAAGGAAGTGACGGAGAGCCGTAGGGCGAAGGTGATGCCGAGATCTCTGAGGGCCGGGCGAAGCAGGCGGCTCACCCGAGCAAGGCAACGGCGGGGTTCCGGAAGCCCGCGGCGTAGCCAGAGCGACAGAGGACCAAGGCGCAGCTGGAGGGAAGGAGGAGCTCAACGCAGCCGGTGGGACGGTGCGATGAGTTGCAGCCGGAAGAGTGGAGTCCAGAGGCGAAGGAAGGGCAACGACTGACCAAGGTGGAGCCGGAGGGACGAGGGAGCCTGGCGGAGCTGGTGGGCGGACGGCCCACGACGAAGACGAGGGAGGAGTGAGCCAACGCGGAGCCCTAGGGTCGAAGGGCCGAGGTGGAGTCCGCAGCTGGCAGGTTGTAGGAACTGACGCTGGGCGACACCCTCCAGAGGGCGACGCAGGCAGGTAGCACCCACAAGCGAGCTCCATTTCCGGAGCTAGAGGACGAGCTGGGGGGCTGGCTGACTGCAGCAGTGCTGGAGCTGGATGACTGGCTGCAGTTCTGGGGGACCGTGGGAAGCTACTCATGACCCTGGAGCTGAGGTTTTTTTCCAGAAGGAAGATTAAAAAACTGTGCGGAAACAGTTGATTGCTGCCTGAAAACAGCGGAAGGTTAATGCTGCCTAAAAACAGTGGAAGATTAAAATTGTAGCCCCAGAAGCCAATGAGTAGCCTCCCAGTGTCCAGCCGCTGTCCATCTGCATAGGGGGGGTGGGCGGGACTCTCGCTGGTCTTGTGGGTATCCGCCAGGACTCCCCCTTTAAGCGGTGTTGCCAGCTCGCGCACCTGGTCAAACGGGTCTTTAAGCTCCTCCATCTCACACAGGACGACAGGACGAGACAACCAAAGCAATCAAAGGAATCAAAATACCGGCCAACGAAGGGCACAGACGAAAGGGTATAAATGGATAAAGGGATGATTAAACTAATGAGACACAAGGGATGAACACAGGTGAAACAGATGGACACTGATGGTGGCGGGAAAAACAATACAGAGAAATCACGTGACGAAAACAAAGGAAGACACGGACGACCACTGACAGGTGGCCTCTGTTGAAAAGTAAATAACTAAAATTTTTAGATAAAATACTAACTTAACTCACAATGGTGGATACTGCTAAAGTACATAGTTATATCGGTAAAATGCCACAGTGGTCGGTTGTGTATTGTAACCAGGGGTTGGTCAGTATTTGTGTTCTTCACATAAGTGTTTAAAATATAATATAGTATTTTGTCATTTGTGTCTGATAGGGGGGATGAAAATGGCTTAATATTGTTATCAAAATACTTTGGTGTTTTGCATTTTTGCATTTTTAAAAAGTCTACATGATGACATCATAAAAATGCGGCCTCTGATTGGTGCTTTCTCAGCAGTTTTTCTAAGCTTCAGATGTAAAAATAACAAGCAGAAGGTGGTCAATGCTTGGAATATGAATAAAAATTTTGGATTTCATATACAAAGTAACAGACAAATGATACAAACTAAACTGCTGGTTACTTTAACCTTTGAGATCACATGGTGAATATCTGATTGCGTATTAGGTTGCAAATGTCAGATTTATTGCATGGGCAGAGAAGGACTGTTGCTATCAAACATTGTTTATTTCACTAAGGCAGTGTAATGTTGAAGGAATTGTATATATATATATGCCTATCGATGGAAGATCTGTTTTTTTTAACATTTTTAAAATATAAAATTACAGAATTTTATTTTGATACTTGATGTGGCTGTTGTATTTTACTATTTCTTTTCATATAGTTAAAATTTAGATATCTGGTGTTTTATAACACAAATAAATAAATCATTATATTTTTGGCTAGCCCTAGAGTAGTACAATCTGATGATATTTTTTGAAAAACAAGAAACTCATCCATTACTTTGGAAATGTCTGGATCTCACCCAGAATTACACCAAAAAAAAAAGAGCAGTAAGAACGTGTGTAACATGAAGTGACGCTGGACAAAGGAGGTGCGGATCCAAATGCAGGTTTATTGGGATTGGTCAGGCAAGCAACGGTCAACACAAGAGCAAACAGATGTATACAGGCAAATCCAGAGTCGTGGTCATAAACCAGAGTGGCCAGAAGGCAGGCAGCAGATAGAAATAAACAAACAAACAAGGCGAGGGTCAAAAACATGGCAAGACAAGGCAAGACAAGAAAAAACGCATCGTAAAGTTCGTAAGGAACTAATTGATTCAATTGTGAGTGAACTATACCTTCAAGAATATTTGCCGAAGCTTTTACCAGGATAAATATGTGGTATTGTCACGATATTGACCTAAGCTGCAAAAAAACAAAACACAAAAAAAAACAAAAAAAAAAAACAGAGATAATAAGCAAAAAATACTTTGTATTGCTTTATTGTGTGTGTATGTTCAGAGTAACTAAATGTTTTAAACAAATTAAATTGCAAAAGTATGATAAAGTACAATAGGTTACAAAGTCTCATTAGTAAATATTAGTTCATGCATTAAAATCAACAGTGATAAATAGTCGTATTATTCATTCATTTTCTTTTCAGCTTAGTCCCTTTATTAATCTGGGGTCGCCAGAGCGGAATGAACCGCCAACTTATCCAGCATATGTTTTACGCAGCGGATGCCCTTCCAGCCGCAACCCATCTCTGGGAAACATCCACACACACCCATTCACACACATACACTACGGACAATTTAGCCTACCCAATTCACCTGTACCGCATGTCTTTGGACTTGTGGGGGAAACCGGAGCACCCGGAGGAAACCCACACAAACACTGGGAGAACATGCAAACTCCACACAGAAATGCCAACTGACCCAGCCGAGGCTCGAACCAGCGACCTTCTTGCTGTGAGGCGATTGTGCTACGCACTGCGCCACCGTGCAGCCCCTTAGTCATATTATGTTAAAGGAATTTAAAAAATACAACAATTTTATTAGTTATTGACTTCATTTATTAAAATGATTGACTTTTGATTTAATTGTGTTATTAGGCATTAACAAAACAACTAGCATCATCTGAGATTAATAAATGTTTTTGTAGCTGTTATTACATTGACTTTAGTTAAAGTAACTGATGTTAACAAATGGAGCTTTGCTGTATAGAGTTAATAAACAGAAGGATTATAAATAGTCACATAATTTTCAATATCAGAGGCCCGATTAAAGTGTGAAAATGTTCATGTTTGAAAATATATTGCCTATTAAGTCTAAATATCTGATACTGTGATGAACAAGGACTGACAATACAGCAATTGGATCGTTCTTCAAAGGCACTCTAAAGGTTTAAATAATAAATAATTGTTCACTGTATTTTGAAATGTCCATTATATATATTTTGTGCATGTTCATTACAACGCTATATTGAATTATTAAATATCGGTGTATGTCTACATGAAAAGAAAGTGCTGCTTTCATTGAAAACAATTGAAACAAAAACAAAACAGTAACCTAGTTTTGAAAAATGCTTTGGTTGGGCACCTAGTCTAAGAAATGCCAAAATAAGACCCTCTATTCATCAGGAACCACTTACACAGGACATCCAATATCACGGCCCAATGCAGATCTTAAACCTGTTCCCCTGAATCAGTCACCAATCTCTCTCATATCCTCTCAGCCAAAGATCTGTCACCTGCACCCATCTTTGCAATCAGCAAATTGCACTGTTTGTCTTTTCATCAAAGCACCGAGACTACAGACCTTCATCTGAAAGTGGGTGGTTTAAAGTGCCTCCTTCGTTGACTTTCTCAGTTAGAGGTGCACCATCTCATTTAATTCTATGGGGATGTCCTAGTCAGGAATGAGCATCTGGCTGAGCTCCATCTGTCACGGTGAATAACGGCTGTGAGAGAGTATCCACGCGCAGGTGTCTCAAAGATCTCCTTATGGCTCAAGTAGTAGCGTTCCTGGTTCCTGGAGATGAGGAGGCAGGTGTGTGGAAGGCCGTGCCAAGCTCATACTAGACCAAACTTCCATAATCAATTACCCAGAATGCCCTTTACTGACTAGCATGAGGGTGATGGGAACAGTAGTACTGCTATCTTGAAAATCTTTCCCAACCTCGTGCCTTATGAGCTTTATCTCTGTCTACCGATTTGCAAACGTCTCTTTGTAGTAATCGATTATAAGATGCGTATCTACATCTCACAAAAAAAAGAGAGGGGGGAGAAAAAGTGCTTTCTTATTTTTGTCGTTCCGCATATAGAACAAATCATTCCTCCCACAAGGCCATTTGAGGGGAGCAGATGAGGGAACAGATAAAGCAGTTCCTAAAATTAGCCTAATCTGCTGTTCAATCAAGGAAATAATGAAACCTTGAATTGCACCTCCCAAGTCGGCTCACAGTTAAAGTCCCTCGAGCTCCTTGATTAAATGACACCACAAAAAGTTTTTTAGCAGTAGCCATTTATTCTTTCCAAATTTCTCGGCCACCTCTCCCCTCAACCCCCCACACCCCCCACACCCCCTC
The DNA here is from genome assembly GCA_903798125.1 of Danio choprae. Taxonomy (NCBI): domain Eukaryota; kingdom Metazoa; phylum Chordata; class Actinopteri; order Cypriniformes; family Danionidae; genus Danio; species Danio choprae. The sequence continues at coordinate 631,506 of CAIGQW010012753.1, read as the reverse complement.
TCTCTATTATATGCTGTGAGTTATATATAGCCGTGGTTGATAGCAAAGATGTAATAAAGCGTAATATATTACATTCTTTTTGACAATTTACAAGATGTCTTGATATTTACTTTCCCTGAAATAAATGCAGTATTTTTTTCCCTCCATGTGTTGACCTATAGAAACAAGAAATCACTGTGAGACTCACTGAAGGGCCATAATTTACTTTGCTTTGTGGTTTCAAATGTAAGTTCCCATTACTAGAGAGCAATTTATTGGGGTAAAATACTTGGACATATGTGCTTGATTGCTGGGGGATATATTAATATTTTTAAAAAAATAGGCAACCATTAGAAATGCACTGCCATTACTGATTAGCAGCAAGACATTTATTTGATAAAAGTATTTTTTTTTTCTGTGCTGTGAAGCTGATTAAAATATTTTACTTTTAAAATAATAATAATGATAAAAACTGTGAGGTTTAAAACTAAAAAATGCTAAATATTACATTTTCTTAAAAATCCATGCTTTTTAATATATAAAAAAATCCACAGAGAGAATTTCATGAGCATTTTTAATATGATAAAACAAATAAGTCTTTGGATCAAAGAACTGATTGAGGAATTGAATTAGCTGTGTTTTGCTACTGATCTTTTAATCAGAAAGCTACCACAGCATCTTTGCTCTCTTCACATATAAAAAACATTAAATGAAAACCATTAAAATGATCGCTATATTCAAAGTGTTTTTTTTTGTCTTCATATATATATATATGAGGTGAGTATTTATCTAATTTCAAACATATTTAAGAAAACATATGTTTGAAATTAGATAAATACTCACCTCACTCTAAACTTCCATAATAATATTATACATTTAGCTAGTCATCTCTTTGGGGATGACATGTTGTAATCATATGGCCACCAAATTGCTTTATTTTGCTAACACTCATTACAGGCCATGATTTGTGAAATAGTTCAGTCAGTGCAACAATTAAAATAAAAATAACAAAACTGCTAGCACAACACAAATCAAATCTTAACCCACCTGTATTTTTTACTTCTTGAGTATATCAGATTATACACCATTGAGCCAAAACATTATTATAACAACAGGCCTAATATGCTGTTGGTCTTCTACTTGCTCTGACCTTGCATGTACTCCACATGACCGCTGAAGGTGTTCTGTGTTATCTAGCATCAAAACATGAGCAGAAGATTCTTCAAGTCTTCTAAGTTGTGAGATGGGGCCTCTGTAAATCAGATATTTCGGTCCAACACAGGGGTAGGAAAGTCTACTGTCCTGAAGAGTTCAACTCCATTCATAATCAAACAAACCTGGTGCCTTAAAAGAGACAAGTTTGCACAAACTTAGACTTAAAGATAGCAAACCCATTGTAACGTAGAACTGTTACATTGATTTACTGTTTTATAATTCTGAACATATTTAATTTATTTTAATAATTTTCAACTAATTGCTTTATTATATTTAGCAATATATTTACTCAGATTTTTAGTAAATTCAGTAAAGTAAATAAATAATAAATAATGAATGTTCATACACCTGTGTAGGTACTTGTTGTTAGTCATTTCTTAAATTACTTCAATTAATTTACATTTTATATTATATCAATGCATTGTATTATACATTTGCATATTTTATAAACAGACCAATGTAAACATAGCATTTTTTCTTTTAAAATATAATTCAAAAGTAAACAACAAGCAGGGGCTCACGGTGGCACAGTGGGTAGCACGATCGCCTCACAGCAAGAAGGTCGCTGGTTCGAGCCTCGGCTGGACCAGTTGGCATTTCTGTGTGGAGTTCTCCCCGTGTTGGCGTGGGTTTCCTCCAGGTGCTCCGGTTTTCCCCACAGTCCAAAGACATGCGCTATAGGTGAATTGGGTAAGCTAAATTGTCCATGGTGTATGTGTGTGAATATGTGTGTGTGGATGTTTTCCAGTGATGGGTTGCAGCTGGAAGGGCATCTGCTGCTTAAAACATATGCTGGATAAGTTGGCGGTTCATTCCGCTGTGGCGACCCCAAATTAATAAAGGGACTAAGCCAAAATGAAAATGAATGAATGAATGAATAACAAGCAGTTGTTTTTGTTCTCTCTGTTATTAAACAATACAATAATATGTGACAAACGAACAGTGACATTCAATTTATAAAGAGAAAAAGGACATTTTCTGGATAGTCGGTGTAATGTTCATGACAAAATTGTCCACGACAGACTGTTGAGTGGCTCTTGCTATTTGCATCACTCTCCCAATCCGCATACTCATTTTCATTCCATCTTTCCTGATATAGTCCACTCAACTAACATACGCTATACAGGGATTAGTGAACGTGTGAACAAGTGAGCCATTTCGGACACAGCTTGTGTCTTGTTTTAGGCAGGTTTGTTTGATCAGACTCTGAAGGACAGGAGTTGCCCACCCCTGCCATAGATGCTCAATTGGAATGGGATCTGGGGAATTTGGAGGCCAGGGCAACACCTTGAACTCTTCATCATGTTCTGACCAGTCCTGAACAATGTGTGGCAGGGTGCATTATCCTGCTAAAACACCACTTCCTTCAGAGAACACCATGGTCCTGAAGGGATATCTGATCTGCAATAATGTTTAGCAAGCTAGTTTTAGTGTGCTTGTGTGTCAAATGGTCAGACCCAGGCTTTCCCAGCAGTACATAGATAAGAGCATCACACTCCTTGTCATCTTTCAACGGTGCATCCTGCTACAATACCATAAATTTCTAGGTAAATGATGTACATGTACACCAGTGTCCATATGATGTAAGAAAATAGGAGTTATTGGACCAGGGGACTTTTTTTTTACCCTGGTTCTGATTAACACATACCCTGTGGATATCATAAACATTGTCCGATGCTACGCAGCCCCATTCACAGCAATGCACTGTGTACATACTGTACTTCTCAAAAACAGTCAGTCAGATTTAGTGAATCTAGTACATCTTGTGTTTAATCAAACCAAACAGGATATCTTTCATCGCCAGGGTTGCAAATATCCATACATTTTCAAAGCTGGAAACTTTCAGAATGTATGGAAATTAATGGGAATATTGGAATTAACACTAGAACGATCAAGCCGGTCGTTTTGACAATTTTTTATTTTTGCAGTTTAATAACTTTGTTGTAATAAATCCCAAATATCTGTAATGACCTTTCCTAAATATGTGTATATTCTTTCTAATATTGTTTTTTTATTATTAAAAAACACAAAAGAGCTATAATTATTGCTACCTTTAATTACCATAGAGGTCACAATAGAGGCATGCTTTTCATTGTCTGCTACTTTTCCCCGTGACTTTGAATATGCGTGGCTCTGTTGCCTAGCAACTTCATGTTAACATAAATATAACTTTCTGAATGCAAAAATAGAACTTTACTTCAGATATGTCTTTCAAAGGCAACGCGGTGGTGCAGTGGGTAGCGATGTCGCCTCATAGCAAGAAGGTCACTGGTTCGAGCCTCGGCTGGGTCAGTTGGGATTTCTGTGTGGAGTTTGCATGTTCTCCCCGTTCGCGTGGGTTTCCTCCGGGTGTTCCGGTTTCCCCCACAAGTCCAAAGACATGCGGTATAGGTGAATTGGGTAAGCTAAATTGTCCGTAGTGTATGTGTGTGAATGAGAGTGTATGGGTGTTTCCCAGTGATGGGTTGTGGCTGGAAGGGCATCCGCTGCGTAAAACATATGCTGGATAAGTTCGCAGTTTGCTGTCAGAATGCAGTTGTTTTGCTTGATGATTACCCAGGCCTTGTACAGTTCCGTCTTCTTTCCTTGTCTTTGGCTAGGCAGAACCTCGGATTTTAGCACTACAAAGTTTTGAATCTGGTAATCATGGGACATTATTTCTTGCACATGACCACACAGAACAAAATTGTAGGCATCCAAAGACTTGTAGGCCTTTAACTTCTCTCTTGTAAAGTCAATGAGAAAGTTGTATATTTCGGGCTGGATCCTTGGCCATTTGATCTTATCCATTATCCATTGGGAGGGTGCTATCGCAAATGGACCTGTCAGACGAACGCCGCTCACTTTAACGTTAATTTTGCCAAATAAATGTGCTGGGTGACAAGCTGTTATAATACGCTGAAAGCATTATGTAAATAATATATATAATATGTAATCAATAAAACTTATCTCTATTACAACAACAAACTCTGTACTGCATCGGGTGTCATTCCCTCGCTGTAAATGCTAGCACTCCCGTTTTTTTTCTGCAACCTCGATGCGCGAGCATCCTGAATGTTTACAAACCGGTAATTTGTCTATAGGGAATTGTATATAAATCTTGGATGGTGATCTGGAGATAAATTGGACATTTAATCACCTGTGACTGGTCATAATGTTTTGGCTTATCTGTGTAAGATAATGTATGTGTACTGTAAATACTACCCAATCCTAGTTAGAGACCAGCATTTTAGTGTATTGCAAGCCTTATTTGAGGCAGCGGCACAAGCCTGCAAACACAATGCATTAATGTTGAATGAGGAACAGGCCTGTACCGCCGCAGCCTGCAAGGCATTTTTCTCCCGCCGCAAACATGACACAATGATGCTTGTGCATGTAGAAAGAGACGTATAGTTCTAGGTGTGATTTGTGTTCCAGCTCTCGCTTATTGTCACACTCTCATTTATTTGTTTGCTCTGAAGGTCGTGGATGCAGTTTGTTGACAGGGGAACAGATTAAAAATGTTTGCAGCAAAAAAAGAAAAATAAAATGTGCGAAGAGCGAGCAAGGGATGGGGGCGGAGGAGGAGGCCAAATGTAAGCGCGTTTTAATCCTTGGCGGCATGTGCCTTTGTGTGCTGAAACAGCCAAAATCATCCCCTGTCAGGCCAAGATTAATGCTTCATGTGTGCGTTTCATTAGCAGGAAAGCATGCACACTGTTCATTTCGGACATGTTATGAGGAGAGGTTGACATGTAAGTGGAACGTCAATAGCTAGAATAGAGATGGGTCACGCAATTGACAAGCTGGGCAGCAGTTGTTAAGTTAGTAATTTTAATTAATTTTAGATGATTGTTTTGTCTCTTTTTTTCACTTTAGTATTCTACACATACAGAGATTGGTAAAATATGAATGAATGCCATGCGTTTTACTGTAAAACTGCTGACAGAGTTTGCTATTTATTGTATTTCTCTATCATTTGTATTTTCTGAATGTCGCTAGAATTAATTTATTCATTCATTCATTTTCTTTTCGGCTTAGTCCCTTTATTAATCTGGGGTCACCACAGCGGAATGAACCGCCGCTAGAATGAATTAATAAAATGTAATATGAGGTCAAATGTGTTAATATTTATTTTTGCAAACAAAAATAATAAAAAAAAAAAACATATTTATCCTATTTACATTTAAACTCAATATTAGGTCAAATATAGACAACCCAATGTTGGGTTAGTTGTTTTTAAATAAATTTCAATTACACTTTTTGAACAATTGCTCTGGTTTGTTGTTTGTATATTTGACCCAACATTCACTGTAAAAAAATACTGCTGCCTTAAATTTTTTAGTTAAATCAAATGAACTTTTCTTGTCATCTCAACTTAACATCAATCAAACTGACTAAAAATATTAAAGTTAATATTAAAGTTAAAATATTAAACTTTGGCCTCACAGTGGCGCAGTGGGTAGCACGTTCGCCTCACAGCAAGAAGGTCGCTGATAGCTGGTTCGAGCCTCGGCTGGGTCAGTTGGCGTTTCTGTGTGGAGTTTGCATGTTCTTCCCGTGTTGGATGAATATTAAACTTTGTATAACTTTTAAAATGTAGTTGAAACTGGATTAACTTATTAAAACAAGTTAAAGCAACATAAAAATATTTGTTCTATTGACTTTTTTTGCATTACATTTTTATACACTAAGTTATGGCAATGCAGAATTTGTTAGTGTATATGTTTTGTTTTTA
>CAIGQW010012753.1:601373-612264 GCA_903798125.1 Danio choprae | reverse complement strand
GCAAGTGCCACATACTGTTTGAACTACAGAGATGATGTGCTGAGGCTGTTATTTTCAGCCTGGGAGTGTTCGTGTAGTGTTTTGGCAGTGGTCTTGCGTGTCTGGGTAATGGACAGGCCTGCTGGTGGTGATGACTGCAGTGAGAAGAGCTGATGAGCACATGAAAGACCAATGATGAAAGAGAATCTGCTGTGTCAGAGAGCCAGTCTCCGCAGTACAGCACAACACAACACAATTAAAGAGACCGTCGAACAGCTTGACACAGAACAGGCCAGAGGAAGACAATACAACACCAAAAAACTTGACTTAAAAGTCGTAAAATTATATTCTGTCATTAAACATGTTTCTATCCGCCTATTATTATGCGCATTTTGAAATATCACATAAAAATTCTTAATAGAAATGCCAAGATATGCATACATTTGGAAAATGTCCATGTAATGAGGTTTGATGACTCCCTGGCCATCGGGAAGGAGGAGGCAGAGAATCAAAAAACGTAATTTTATTAAATAAATATAAAAAATGGGCGGCAACAGTCCCTGAAAGCAAACATAAAGTGTCCAGGCATAGTCCTCTCTTGTCTTCCACTACTGTCTCTCCTCCTTTTAAGTTTCCAGAGCTCCATCATGAGACTTGAGACAGGTGGTGCACACAGGTGACACTCGTTAACACTAACGCTCTCACGTAAATACATAAAATGCACACAACTAGGTAAGTTCAACATTTTATTCAATACACAAATATGAGCATAAAGTAAGACGGAAACAAATAAATTTAACATGTGCATCAAAAAAGCTTGATTTTGTTTTAACAGATCATGTGTTAACAATAATGGGTGCGATGGGGCTACATTAATTGACAGACCAGCAGACATTGTAAAACATCTGAAATGTTTTGGTCATTCTAAAATCCTCATTAAATTCGTCATTAAAGTGGTTCGGTATTTTTCCTCTGGCATTGAGTGGCTACGTTTATCATGTTTTGTAATGAGGCGCAAGTAATTGATTATATAAGTCAAAAAGGCCCACAGTTGCTTATATTACTGCAGCAAAAAAAATAATTGTTATTTTTGATATTTGGCGCCAGTTTATCAAGAATTAATGATTTTGTTCTCTTTGACTTATTGAATGGGAACAGTGTTTATTCAAAAGTTTTGTTTTTATTGTTCCAGTTTTACACATAAGTTTACTTTTCATATTTGGATGGAAACATAGCTATTGTCCAGATATTGTTACAAATCTGCAAAATTTTTAAATTACAAATGAGAGTGGATAATCACAATTTAGTTCACCCTGTTGCAAGTTGTCAGAGAAAATTAGAATACGGTCCTTAAACTGCTAATAAAAGCTGAATTAGTTACAAAAATAATATAACAAATTCTTTCTTTCTTTCTTTCTGGTATAGAGCAGAACTTCCTGATGTTAAATGGCTTTTAAAGCGCTGTAATAATATAAAGAGACTTATATATCTTGCACTTTTCTTGGACTGTATTTCTTTCTCCTCTTATCGCCACAATCTTCTCACTCAGATAAAAGTTCAGAGACTTTCTAGTGAGCACTTTAGATCAATAAGTGGAGATGATGATGGTTTGATGGCTCTCGTTTATTGATCACTGCATGGACTTCCGTGCTAGCCTTTCAGTAGCACTCCAATACATAGTGTAGATTTATTTAGTAGATTTTACCCACCCCCTACCGGATCGCCCACTTATTATGTTGTTGTTTTTTTGCAACTATTGCAGGTTTTATTAACAGTTTGAGGACAACTTTTCATTTTATTAAAATTAAAGGCTTTTCAAATTTGTATTTCTTTCTCTCTCTCTTTTTTTTTTTGATAACTTGTAAATATTTTTCTCTTTACCCTCACCACAATACATATTTAATATTTCCTCCCTGTCAATCAACTGCTGTCCAATAGAGCCTGTATTTGGCAAGGCTCTATTCAAAGCCGCACTTGTGAGTGTTCAGTTTGATGTGTCGACACATTAAGCGTGTGTTCACACTTAGCAGTTTTGGTTTGATTAAAACAAACTCTGGTGTGATTGCTCTGTTATTGGAGTTCATTTGAAAAAGTGGGAATGCTGCCATTTGAACGCTGGTGCACACCAAACAAGTGAGCCAAGACCACTGAAAAGTCTAAATGAGCTTTCAAATGAACTCCAGAGAGCTTTGACTGAAATATAAATGCAACACAGACCGCAGACATCTTAACAAAACAAAAACAAGACATGATGTCGCAAGATGTGACTATAAAAAGATAGAATTTTCAAGCACGTGTCTTTAGTTGCTTCAGTTTCACCTCATAAAGTTGACCATTGCAGTTTATTGACACTACTGTATAGTTTTTTATGCAGCAGAGTTTCATTTGTGTGAGACAGAGAAATTCATGACACTATTTTGACTTATTTACACATTTATAAGCCCTTCATGAGTTCTTAACTGCACAGTGTTATGCATGTTGAGGAAGTTATAATATATATTATAAAACCAGTTTTTAGTTCATACTTACAAATGACAGTTCAAATGCTTAGCAATCCAGGGGGAGGTAATAATGTAGTGTAATTTCATTTATTTGGTCTAGACCAAAAGAAATATGAGAACCAGTCTATTAGGGAGAGCTACTACACCCTAAAATAGACATAACTAGACCATAAATCCACCATAAAGTTAAAGAAAGCATTGTTTTTATTATTATTTTTTACATTCTATAAGTGTAATATCTGCCTGAAGTAAGATTTATGAGGTTTACAATTGAAAACGCTTTTGTTATGACCCAAGTCAACATTTTATTTTCTATTATTTCTAATTACTGTTTTTTTTTTTACTTTGAACCTAAGAATACTGAAATTAGTCACAGTTAATAATTTTAGTAATTAGAAATTAGTCAGTTTCCACATTTACTGTTCAGTTCCTTCTTGTGCACAAATCAGCATATTAGGAGGATCATATGATACACAAACAAAAATGTAACTACTGCAATTGTAGTAATAAAACAATATATTAAAATAGAAAAAAATCTTATAAAAGATATATTATACATATTGTCTTACTACTAATCTTTTAATATTATAATATTTTGCAATATTTTACAAAAAATAAATGCAGAAACACAAATCCCAAACCTTTAAACCATTTCTAGTTACATTCATAGTGTTTGTGTGTGCGTGTGTTTGTCCTTACTCCTTTAGCGATGTTCATTTGATTGTCAAGGTTAAAAGTGCCATGCCATCTGACAGCAGTCTAATGAAACCTATTGGATGCAATCGCACCCAACGGATCCGTACCCAAATAAAACCTCAGCAGAGAGAAAGTAAGAAGACAGAAGCTTCAGCGCTTGTCTGTGAAGAGGACTGCCTAAATAAGAACAGACTTCTCTGGTCGATAGTGGAGTGAGCCACAGCTCTCGTAATAGCCAGAGTCCGGCTTAAAACCAGCTCCCAATATCCTTAAATCAGCCCTGTAAATAAAAGCAAGATAGTTGCCCTTTTTCACAAAGCCTTTTTAATGAGCAAACATGCTCCCGACTGTTTTCCTTTAGCGCAAGTCGACCGAAGGGAGGCACTTTTACACATCACAAACTTTCCGCCATCATTTTTACGGCAGTGATTAGACCTAATTGTTTCGCTGGTTCCACAGAATTGTGCGCTTCCCTTCCTTCTCATTCAAGCCCATTCTCCATGTCGACTTGAGGGAAAGAAACGTATTACCTCGGGGAACCAGCACACCATCGCTCGAGCACGGCTAAACATCTCTCCAGAAAGCTTGTTGTCGTCTTGAACAAACAGATAGTACTTAATTAGTGGGCAAGTGTATAAATGAATTACCAAACCAACGAGTGCTCTTTAGGGCTCACCCTTGAAAAAGAGTAATTACTGGGTGCACCGAGAGAAAGGGAGGCCTGTTAATCCTAAGACACTTTATTTTTCCCCCAGTTTCTCCTCCTGTACGAGCTGTAATGAAGCTGGAGGGACTCCAATTTCCCCAGCAGGTCTGTGTGTGAGTCTGTTTCAGTCCACGCTTCAGCGCCTCGCTCTTAATCAACACTGCTTCAGACTGCCATGTACCAACTTCTTCAGCTGGCATCAGGAGTTGGTGGCGCCAAGCTGAGCTCAATTTTTTTTTCTGTCGACTCGCTGATTTAGGACTAACTACTGTATGTTGCCGCATCGTTAATTGGTCCCGGGATCGATTTCACCTGTGAGGTGTGACATGTTGACTGTGACAGTCGGAAATGGTGGTTAGACAGTGCAGTCATCAACTGTCCAAACACTCGGCTGAAGAAAAAAAAAGTTTGTGAGTGCCAGTGCATCTTAATGGGTTCTTAGGAAAAGTGAGATGCAGACTTTATTTTGGGAAGCTAGGGTGTTCAAGCATTCTTTTTTTTCTTTAATAATTCAGTTGGTTCTTTGAAATCTTATGTTTTTCTAATATTTACCAAATGCTGTTTAATGGGGTTTTAACGCTGTTTAATGCTGTTTTAACTCGTTTTAGCATCATAGTTTTAATAACTTATGTCTAATATTTAATTGAATTAACCTTTGCCATTATGACTGGTATATAATGTTTTAATAGTTATTTCGGCAGACACTAGTATTCAGCTTTAAGTGCAATTCATACACTAAAAAAATCTTACTGCCTAAAATTCTTTAGTTGAATCAAATGAACTTTGCTCAACTCAACATCAGTCAAACTGACTAAAAATATTTAAACTTTGTGTAACTAAAATATTTAGTTGAAACCTGATTAACTGATCAAAATGAGGTAAAGTATTATAAAAACATTTGTTGTTATGACTATATAAATTTTTATAGTGCAGGCTTAACTAGGTTAACTAGGCAATTTAGGTTAATTAGACAAGTCACTTTTGGGTTATATCTTTGCATATTAGGCCAAAATCAAATCACCCTTGTGCATTTTTTATTTTAATTAAAAGATTTTATTAATTACTCAAAAGGATGTATATGCATTCTGAAGTTGTTTTTCATTTTATTACACAAAATCGATCCATGCAACTTCATTTCATCAAAATCTTTAATTTTCCTTCTATGTCTTGTGGTGGAAAATTCATTTTAATTATTACTAAAACATTGATTTCTATAAAACTTCTCTTTCTTACTAGAAACATATATTAAGAAACATATGCCTTTCTAAAGATGATACAAAAACAAATATTACAAGAAGAGTCATTCAGAAAGTGGTCATCTGCTTTTAAAAATGCATTCAATAAGCAGGCACGTTACGTGCACAGGTAGAGCTCAACCTGTGCAGATCACTCGTCCTTTTTTCTAATGTAGAAAAAAATTCCCTCAAATGAATAAAAGTGCCCCTTCAGTTCTCGATCGCCAACACCCAGACATCCGCACCCCGCCCACCCCCCACTCTTCACTTCGCAAACCGCAACCGGTGTTCCTGTATGACTGTCAGACCGATTCTTTGCAAAGAATTAAATATTTTTGTAAACCTTGTAAGACTTTGTCTCCTGATCAGTAAGAGTCTCTTTATTTGATATTGCCACGACAGTCTCAAAATTACCCATATACAGCACATTTCCTTGTAATTCAATTTCACTTAACTCTTTTTTCCTATTTCCATTGATTGATTGATTGATTTTTTTATTTCTCTTAATATTATTCATTATCTGCCTTCATTCATTCATTAATTTTCCTTCGGCCTAGTCCCTTATTTATCAGGGGTCGCCACAGCAGAATGAACTGCCAACTATTCCAGCATATGCTTTATGCAGCGGATGCCCTTCCAGTCGCAACCCAGTATTGGAAAACACCCATACACTCTCTCATTCACACACACACACTCATACACTACAGCCCATTTAGTTTAACCAATTCACTTATAGCTCATATCATTGGACTGTGGGGAAAACCGGAGCACCCAGAGGAAACCCACACGGACAGAGGGAGAACATGCAAACTCCACACAGAAATGCCAACTGGCTCAGCTAGGACTCGAACCAGCGACTTTCTTGCTGTAAGGTGACAGTGCTAACCACTGAGCCACCGTGCCCGCTTATCTGCCTCTATAAAGATCTTTATCTTTCTTTAAATGTGTTTAAAGTTTAGACTTGTAGTATACACATAATGTTTCTCATGATGCACAACAGATTAATAGTTGTCACTTCACTACAGTAGGTCTCATTCTTTTTTTTTTTTTTTTTAAAAATCCTCACAAACATTTAGACAATAAAAACATTCAGAACATGACTAATCCTATCAGAATTGGAACTCCCCTTTAAAATACCTTTTCATGTCGCTCATTAGCCTCAGTTATACACCACCACTGTTCCGTTGAATAAATCTACTGTTTTCTTCCTCTCTATTTTGCACTTTGTAGGTGTTTCGGTGAAGACACTTGCATCTCCATTCCAGACATCAAGGCAATGGTGATGGTTCTTCCACCCAGTGAGCCTCGGATCACCATTGCTGGCGTGGAGCGTCTGGTTTGGCCCTCAGCTCAGCTTCGAGCCCCAGTCGGAGTGGCTCTTTTCAAGGACATTCACATCATTAGTACCGTCACCAAGACCGACGCCACCCTCAGCATAGGTGATAGATGACTCACTTTCACAGCTCATATATTAACATAATCTCACTCGTTTGTGTTCATCCATTTCAGAGGTGCCACAGTTGAACTTTTTGCCACCGATGTAAACCCATGAACGTATATATTTACTGAATTTGATAAAGGTGTTTTTATTGTTGTTTCATCCACCGTTTTCTTAATAGCTCACTACATTTTAAATTTCAGGTCTGAGGAAGTTCCTTTTAAAATTATTGAAAAGCTCAGTCACTATCCTTCGGCTTAGTCCCTGATTTATCAGGGGTCGCCACAGCAGAATCAACCACCATTACTGAAACAAATAATTTCAAATTATACAAATTATACAGTTGCATTACACGATTACTATCTGCCAGTTTGACCAAATGAGATATAACACTAACATAGAGCTGGCTAGTTCCATTCCTTGATACTGATTGGTCAACAGTTGTGTTTTATTCATGATAATAACACATGATGGTGTCTTGAAAACGCGGCACTCACTTCAAAATGGCAAGACGTGAGCCTAATGGTCATGCACATCCATCAAGCGTGTTTTTACAAAGAAAAGCAATGAAAAAAATAGCGTAACATAATGGAAAACTTTTTCTATGTAAATGGCCACTGACGGAATTATATAAATTTTTTTTGTGACCTTTGAAAAGATTCACTTTACGTTAGAATCCTACTGTATGAAAACACTATTGCATCATAGTTTTGTTTTGTTTTTTTAGCTTTTTTTACATTTAGAAAATATCACCAGGCTTCAAAAATAAAACCCCAAAAAAAACAAACAAGGGCAGGTAATACCTGCTGATCCTAAGCAAGTAAAGGCATTAAAACATGCATAAAAACGTGTGGCCGAAAAATGCATAATGTGGCTTTTACAAATCCATCATTTTATTGAATGCTTAATCTATAAATGCATTAGCTCATCATCTAGTAATGTTAAAATATGTGTCCACATAAAATGTGTTCTTTTATTATTTTTTAGGCTTTTTATTTGATTTGATTTATGGAGGGCTCAGCTAAAAATGCCTTATTTAATATATACAAATGTCTCATTAAAACATATACAAATTTATAAAGCTGATCCAAGATCAGGTAAACACTGTAGATACTTTTGCTTGTGCATCTGTTTTATACTAAACTAAAGCAAACAAATAATGAGAGCTGATCATTTGTGCATTCTCTGCATTCTCCCTAACAATGCCCATTAACCGTGACTTATTCGCAGTACAGCACAGCCTTTTGTGTTGTACTGTTTACATATTTTAATGTGATATGTTATAACAAGAATATAAATGGCAAGCGCTCTCTTCAGTCGGCTGCATTCTTTTCCTCCTGATTATTTTCCTTTTTGCATCTGTACTCAGCTGTAGCAATATGAAAAAAATATATCATATACTGCGCATTCGTGGTCTGCTTTTCTGATTTAATTTACCATATATCCCATGAATAATTCACTGGAATGCACTAAGAATCTCTCCGAGATTTTCTCTTTCAGGTCTGTTTTCACACAGATGCTTTAAAATTTAATTGTCACCCCTTTTTCACTTCTGATCCCTATTAGTAATGTTTACTAGAAGGTTTCTAAAACAGGTTCTGAAATGCATTATTTGTGATCTGTGGAAATGATGTATATTTTTTCAGTTAATGACTATTTTTGATATGCATCACTACAGTGATATTTACCACGTCTCTAATACTGCCTCGTTTGGTGTTATTAATGCTATATCGAGATTGGACTTTGAAATTAACACTTTATAATAACTACACACCATGAGTCATTTATTAAGCATTAGCAAATAGTCATTTTTTGTTAAGCTACAAATGCTGTGTTCCTGACTAATAAGCACATGCATAATGCCTAATGATTGTGTTTTCAGAATTTGTTAATGATTTATTTTTCATTATTAAATTATTGCATTATTTACAAACCAGTTATTTAAGAATAGTTGGTGTTTTTTTAAGAACAATCAGAATGCACAATTAAATGATTAATAAACCATTTAAATTAGCATTTATATATCTTATTATTCAGGCATATAGTAATAGGTATAGTTTGTATGTTGATAAATGCTTTATTCACTCAACTTCATCCAGTTTTGTGACCTAATCTAAAGTGAGGACTATTTACACTTTGTAAATCCCTTATAAGACAAGGCAAGGCAAGTTTATTTATATAGCAAATTTCATACACAATTGTCATTAAAAGTGCTTTACATAAACATGACAAAAAGAAGCAAGCATAAGAAAATAAAAACAACAAAGAATAAATAATATTAAAAACAGATTAAAATGTGTTAAAACAGATTTTAATGGAATGAAAAAGAAAAGAAAGACATAATAGTGCGATCTGTCGGACGTAGCACAGTGCTCATTCAGTAAAGGCACAGCTAAACGGATGTGTTTTCAGTCCTGATTTGAATGTGCCTAATGTTGGAGCACATCTGATCATTTCTGGAAGCTGATTCCAGCAGCGGGTGCATAGTAGCTGAAGGCGGATTCACCCTGATTTGACTGAACTCATGGAATTTCTAATTTACTTGATCCTATTGATCTGAGTGATCTGTTAGGTTTGTTTTCAGTGAGCATATCTGTAATGCATTGAGGTCCTAGGCCATTTAGTTAGTTATAGATACTTTAAAATCTATTCTGAATGCAACTTGGAGCAAGTGTAAAGACCAAAGAACAGGTGTGATGTGCTCTGATTTGAGTTTATGAGTGAATGAGTTCATAATGTGTGGTTATTTTAAAGTGTTACAAAATTTTCTTTTAATCTTCAATGGTTGAAGGGTGAGTAAAATAATTGCATCTCACTGTACCCATTTGAAATTAAAATAAAAAAACACGTATTGCATTCCTTGCATTGCTTATTAGAGCAGATTGTTTCATTTTGCATTGCTTATTAGAGCTGATTGTTTACTGTTTAGCGGAAGTCACTCTTATAATCGCCCCGAAGCATCATGGGGTACAGGAAAACGGTGGATAATGGTTTAGTCTATTAATACTAAGATTGTAAATGCTTTCTGCTGGATATTAAAGTGACCCTAAGTCAATAGTTTTTTTATTAGCGTCCTTTTTCATTTAAAGTTCAACAAAAGTGTCCGGCTCCTTGTATCGAATGCAAAGCCCGAGGTAGTGAAACAATAAATCATCGAAATTAAATTCATACACAATCGATGCTTGTTTGTGGATGGAGCGCACAGTCATATATTTGGTGCTGCATGTCTGTGCCTGTGTAAGAGTGCATGTGTTTGTGTGTGTGTGTAGCCCGGAGGCCTGGTGTCCTGGAGCTGATGCATAACCTGGATTATTGCGATGTGCTGGTGATCGGAGAAGAGCTGGACCCCGAGCGGGAGAGTCTGGAGATCCACCACAGCTCTCTCCTGGGCAAACATCTGGACGCCACCAACTCTACCTCTGGCATCTCCATCTACGGTATGGTCCAACACATGTATTGGATCTACAATACAGCCATCTGCTGCCAGAATGTTTTTCATAATCTCTTGTTCATTCTGCCTCTTTTTCTTGCTTATTCTAAGATTCAGGCTAAACATTTTTATATGGACATTTGCGCTATTTTAGCATGAGTTCTGTAGAACAGGCTCATATAAGGCTGAGGGTGGGGATCAAAGAAAATGTCCCTTTGTGGAGGTATAAATGGTCTGTTGTTGAACACAATTATTCTTAACCAAATGAACTACAGTGTAATTTATAAGACAACTAGTTAATATTAACAAACATATACATAACATGTTTTCTCCCCCCATTAATTGTTAAATATTTTGATAATGAATATATATATCTATATATTAGTGAATTATTAACTTTTAGTAATTCAAATGATTCATTGAAAAAAGCCAATTCATTTTGAAAGTTTAGGGTTTTGTTCATTTAGTTTTTTTACAAATGGATCATTCAGTCAGTGAATGAAATGATTCATTCAAAAACAGACAAATTCAATAAAGCACTGCAGTGTTGAACTGATTGAACGTGATTTTTTGCTCTGGATTTGTTGGGATTTTTTCTTTATTGTGTAACAGTAAAATACAGGTCAAAATACAGGATTTTAAAAATAAAAAGCTTTTAAAATAAAAGCTTATACCAATTTCTTTGTTGTTGTTGTTGTTGTTGTTTTGTTCAGATATTTTTAATCTATTTGTAATCATGGTTATAAAACAGGAGATTGCCATGAAAATAGCCTTTGTTGCTGACATTGCATTAAATAAAAAGATATGTTAAGATATATGATATGATATGATATGATATGATATGATATGATATGATATGATATGATATGATATATGATATATGATATGATATGACAGGAGAAACTG
>CAIGQW010012753.1:588233-601273 GCA_903798125.1 Danio choprae | reverse complement strand
TATATATATATATATATATATATATATATATATATATATATATATACTCATAAAAATATTTTTATATGGTGATTTTATATGCACTATCATCACATAAATAAACCATCATTTTTGCCCATTGATTACTATTTGTATAACCACAGTTTTACTACAAATTAAACTAGGGTTATTTTAGATAAAAACATGGTTAATTTGTAGTTAGCATGGTTTAACTACAACAAAAGAGAGAGAAAAAACATGTTGTCTAAACCTGCTTTCTTCTATCTTTGTAACAAAAAGTGTTGAACATCCTAGTCACTCTTTTGCATATAATGATAGTAAATGAGGGATCATGCTCCAGTGGGATAAAAAGTACTATAGGAGCACCATAAGTGAACTCTATTTGATTTTGTAGTCAAGCCAAATGATAGTATCCGTTTATATGGTGCCTTTAGATGTAAAAATTACAGGTTATGCCAGTGCCACATGATTCACCACCTTAGATGATTGCTTGACATATGAATGAATAATTCAATGAGGTAGAGAACAAGAATAATCATTCAAGTACATTTTACATCTCTTTTTTACTGCACAAAGCATTGCACAGTATGGCTTCAGAAAAACATACATTACCATACAAAAATGTAAGGTTGTGACATTTTTTTAAACGTTTTTGAAAGAAACTAAGGCTGCAATTTAAAATAATACTTAAAATAAATCTATATTTTTAAATTTAATTGATCCTTGTGATGGAAATCTGAATTCCCGGTGTCAATTATTCCATTTGTGAATGTCACCTTCAGACTTAGAACTTGGTTGAGATTAACATAAAAACATATTTTAGATATTTAATTTTTTAGTGTCTGATATATTTTGTTCAGTACAAAAAAGAATAATTTACTGGTAATTCAAAGTTTTTGTGATACCATATTTACTTTATTTACTCTCACGTTTGAGTAATATATTGATAATTGAAAATTATTTGATCATTTTGACAACCTGGAATGAAGAATAGAAAAATAAAACCTTTTAATGGGAATTAATCAGTAAATGATGGCAGTTCCATTTCTTTTGGGGGGGAATAGCTGTAGCACCACTTTTCATGTGTTATCAGTGATACAGTAAGTTTGAGCGCTCTTTAAATATCTGGTGTTTTGACTTCAAACGCTTTTATCCTTTTCACAAAAAGTTTTGATATTTAAAAGTCACTTTCGATGGTGCTCTAAACTCTTCAACCCAGATCCTGCTCAGACTGTTGAACAGCTCTCTGCCTCTATCAATCACACTGTACATTTGGCTTTC
The DNA here is from genome assembly GCA_903798125.1 of Danio choprae. Classification (NCBI taxonomy): domain Eukaryota; kingdom Metazoa; phylum Chordata; class Actinopteri; order Cypriniformes; family Danionidae; genus Danio; species Danio choprae. Next base: position 599,992 of record CAIGQW010012753.1, on the reverse strand, counting down.
TGCAAGCAAATTCAAATCACCTTGACATTTCCTAAAGTGTTTTGAAAGTGTCGACTACATTTGTTAGAGAAGGAGCAAGACTCCTACTTGTTCACGCTGAGTTAGAGTCTTTTGTTGGAGTATAGAACGACCGCGTGATCTCTTTTCTCACGATCTTTCTTTTGGTCTCAGGTGTGGACTCCATGGCACATTATGAACAGGCCATCAGGCAGGTGAGGTACCGTAACTGGAAGCCCGGCGGTCTGTCGGAGAGAAGGTTCCGGCTCAGTTGCTCTGAACTGAATGGACGCTACACAAGCAATGAGTTCAACTTGGAGGTCAGAGACTGCCTTCATACCGGGGCATGGTTTCTTACTCTTTATATCATCCATTCACTTTATCCCCTCTTCCAATTCCTGCTTTTCTGTAGTCTTTTTTGCACTTTTGGACTCTTGATACTTAAAAGTGAGCTGTGCACTGCAGAGACTTTTGCTTGACTTTTGGCTCTTGATTTATGATTACAAACTATAATATTATTATTATTTAGAAATACAGTTTTAAATATTCATATTTTTAATTAATTATATATTTTCTATATGATTCATTATTCAATTATGTAATTCAGTTATTTTTATGTATATTATTTTAGATTTGTAATTATATTATGTTCTATAGTATAGTACTGTAATTACTAATACATGTATGTGTATATTTATTGGTATCTGTACGTTAAAAGATAGTTGATTATGACTTAATCTACAGTTTTTGTTCTATAGCTTTGTTTACATGTTTTATGCTTTAATTCATGACTTTTATATTGTCATTAATACTTTTATTAATGAAAATATAAATATAAACATATTAAACAAAATGGATAATTAAAAAATGGAAATTTTTTAATTATCCATTTTGTTTAATATGTTTATTTTTCTAGGATGCATCAAGATATCAATAGGAAATTTATAGTTGTTCATTAACATGATTCAGTCGGATTTTTATGAAGTTTAGTAATTTTTCACTATATCATAGTTTCATTAGGGACTGACCCCAAAACATTTGTAAACATTTTTTATTATTAATATATTTTTTAAAGCTTACAAAAAACTGTTTGTCCCGCCCCTCAGATTGGAGTAGTGCACAGCTCAGAGGCCGTTGAGCATGTCAATCACATGGCCGTCCAATCCCAGTTCATGAGACCTGTGCATCATCCACTGGTGGTTCACACTGTCAACTCCGATCACATCTCAGGTAAACTCAGCTGTGGTTTCTCCTAATGTTGTTCATCCAGTTCAGAGCTTGTTTAAGCTAAATATAACTTTGTTAATAAAACATTTGTTTTAGATGGCAGCACTGTCATACATAAATCCCAATCATAAACAAAAGCATAGAAACTCAAATTCTATTTAATGTGTACCGTTTGTAACTTTGACAAATTAAAACGATCAATTTTATTTAATTGTTTATAAAAGGAAGACTATGCAGTATTATTTTACATTTGATTATTCAATTACTGTATACAAGAATACAGTTCAACTCCTCGGAAAACAATAAAAACGCTGTTTATTTAACTTGCGTCTTTTTCTTTATTGATTTTATCTGTGCTTGAAGATTGTTTCTTATATTTTTGGCATATGCCTGCAGAATCATCCCAATCAATTTTAGCAAACAGTTATGTAACTAATCTAGTGAAATTGTATTCATATTGCAATATATATCACAGAATAAAAGATTTCGCAAAGTTAGGTATATCCAGTATCGTGCAGCTCTATTGGAAAGATGCATTTGCTCAGCCAAAGAAATAGGAGAAAATAAAAGTAGCTAAAGAATCATTTTGGAATCAAATCGTGACTCCCAGGATCGGATTCGAATCAGATCTTTAAGTCCCTAAAGACTCCCCCCTAATAATCTAAAAGTCATTATTTAGTCATTAATTAAAAATGTGTTGCTGCTTTGTTAAACCATCTCATTAAACGGTAAACAAGTGGTTTAAGGAGGACAGCAAAACTATCCATAGGGGAATTGAGCTTTTGGAAAAAATAAGACATAGATATACACCAGCATACAAACCCCTGCACACTGGTGGAAGCGCGTGACAGGCTCTTGAGAGCATGTATTGTTAGTTTGAAGAGGCTTGGGAAAATTGCACTTACTCCAGCAGCTCACGCACACACACACCAGGGACAGCAGCGAACGATCATCTCCCCAAGGGCGCAGCCAGATCTGCCGACTGAAGAAAGAGCGATGACAGGCTGTTTTTACGAGAGACATGGAAAAAACAGCAGGTGGCAGTGTGACCTCGCGCTCTCAGTCCTGCTCTTGCTGACTGTAAGGTCTCAGTGAATCACGCTTTTCTTAAAGTGAACCGTGCCAAACTCTCTTCCTCTGTCAACACGGCTAAATAAGCTTCACCTCGAGCACCTTTCTGTAGAAAAGCACTAAACGAGTCGTATTGATTTCTGTGTGGCTGAGTGAGTCATAACAATACTATGAATAAACATTTTTGTGGAATAGACAGCAGAATGAGGTTAGCTGCTCCAGGTTATGCATTATAATGATTTTAGCACAGTTAGGGGCAAAGCAGGGTGACTGACAGTGACCTTCTCTCTCCCACTATAATGTATATGTGTATATAAATATTGTAACGCATATATCTAGAGATGCACCAAAGGTCAATTATTCAATGCTATTGTATATGTCTATACTAATATCAGCACACTGTAAAAAAAAAGCTTTCCGTATTTGGAGATTCATGTTTTCTTTTTGACTTCTTTATGCTTTTGAATTGCATTATGGGATCTTGAACGTTCCTCCAAAAGCTTTTGATGTTGAAAAGGTTGAAAAGTGACTCTTGTTGACATTTTTAATTGCTTGAAGTGATTTATTGTCTGTGTTTGTGTGCTAAATTATGCTACAAAAATCTGGTAACAAACTGCCAGTACTTCATCTGTTATTTTACAGACTTAATTCTCTCTATATTATTTCTTAAAAAGTCACTTTGGTAATCTGTAGTGTTTAATTTTCAACATCAAAAGTCAACAGAGATAATGCAATTTACAACCGTAAATAAACAGTAAACACTACGTGAACCACAAAATACAGTGAACCTGTAGGGTTATTTTAACTGACTTTTAAAGTAATGATACTTAAAGGGATATTCCATCCATTGATAATTCTGGCATAATTATTTCACCCTTTGAATACAAAAGAAAATATTTAGAAAAATGCTGGGACCCACTGACTTCCATATAGCATTTTTTTTCCCCAGTTATGGAAATCGATGGGTATCAGCAACCAGAATTCTTCAAAATATATTATTTTGTGTTCTGCAGAAGAAACAAACGTCTGTTTAACACCATGTAAGAGAGGGTAAATGATTTAGTCATTTTCATTTTTGGGTGAACTATCTCTTTAAATGTACGATTGTGAAAGAAATACAAATAAAAAAAATGTATTCTATTTTTCAGAGTAACTGGTCTCAGTCATAAACAGAAAGCATTACTCAAATATTATTCTTATTTTATCACCTGAATTCTGAACATTTAAATTAAAATCCTTTAGCCTACTAATTGGGCAGCACGGTGGCGCAGTGGGTAGCACAATCGCCTCACAGAAAGAAGGTCACTGGTTTGAGCCCCGGCCGGTCAGTTGGCATTTCTGTGTGGAGTTTGCATGTTCTCCCCGTGTTTGCGTGGGTTTCCTCCGGGTGCTCCGGTTTCCCCCACAATTCCAAAGACATGCGGTACAGGTGAATTGGGTTAGCTAAATTGTCTGTAGTCTGTGAGTGTGAATGAGTGTGTATGGATGTTTCCCAGTGATGGGTTGCAGCTGGAAGGGCATCCGCTGTGTAAAACATATGCTGGAAAAGTTGGCGGTTCATTCTGCTGTGGCAACCCCAGATTAATAAAGGGACTAAGCAGAAAAAAATGAATGAATGAATGAATGAATAACCTAATTTTTGCATATTTAAATAGTATTATATTTGAAATTTTACATGTATTTTTTAGATTGTATAATAAATGATTGTATAATAAAATGGCTTTTTTGATTGCTTAAAATGCAATTTAATTATTAAAACACAGAGGCCAGAATATTTTCATTCAGATGATGATAATAGGAATTCAGGAAAATTACAACTGGGGAAAAAAATACAATTTATTTTAGATATCATGCACCATGACTTTTCAACATTGATGATAATAGGAAATGTTTATTGAGTAATATGATCATAATCGCATCTGATGAAATATTCTGCTGCTAGATGAGACTTTGAGGCAGCAGATGGGCCACAGGTGTGGGGTCCACAGCGGGTCAAGGGGTGAATCTGGGCCTGACAGGAGCTGCTGATCCTCAGAATGGACATTTTAAACTGTTGTTTGAGGAAAACGATTTGAAAAAGGAAGCCTTTTTTTGCACTGAGAAGAATTTGTAGCAACTTATGTGTGGCCACCTATTTTTACTAATGCCATTTAACAATGAACATATAAATCAATATGCTGCAAGTTAGCAGTTTTGCTAATAAAAATTAAATAAAATAATATACATGTATGGTTTTTTTTCTCTTTCCTGTGTCGTTAGGTACCCCTCCTGCAGCAACAGTGGTAATTGTAATGTGCATAGCTGCCCTGGTGGTCATTGTGGTCTTGGGCATCTACCGTATCCACACCACCCATCAAGACAGCTCAAAAGAGGACGAAGAGGGAAGAAAAGACCCAGAGATGGACTGGGACAACTCCAATCTTAACATCACTGTTAATCCCATGGAGGTCAGTATGTGCCTCAAAGAAAAAAGAAAAAAAAAGGAACACTCTGTGTGCTGCTTTTCACTTACTGTAGACCACTGGAAAAGCAACCTCTTTTAGTATAATGTAAAGGCTGTAGACTGTAGCAGTGGTTCTGGAAGTAAAAGCTTCAGTCATGTAGCCGCTATTCATTTATTCTATTTTGTAATTTATGTACTTTGTTTAGCTTATTTTTAATTTTCTTTTAGTTTTTGTACATTTTTTTGTCCATTGTAAATATTTTAGTATTTTAGTTTTTAAAGCAACATTTATCATTTTCGTACTTTTTATACAGTGTAATACATTTTAAATGGTACATATTACTCTCCTATTTGTACAATTGATTGTATAATTCAGGGGTGCCCAAACTCGGTCCTGAAGGGTTGGTGTCCTACATATTTTAGTTTAAACTCCAATTAAACACACCTGAACCAGCTAATCAAGCTCTTTCTACATATTTAGAAACTTACAGGTAGGTGTGTTGAAGCAAGTTGGAGCCAAACAAGATAGCGGCCTTTCAGGACTGGTATAATTGATTGACAATTATCCCCCAAAATACTCCGTATTGCATTTATGATGCCAGAAATGGCTATTTTTGAGTGGAAAAGAAAGAATGCTGTTACATGTACAGCTGAAGACAAAATTATTCTAATTTTTTATTTTGTTTCAAATATCCTGCAAGTAAACACATTTTAAACCTAATAGTTTTAATAACCAGTTTCTAATAACCCATTTCTTTTTTCTTGGCCATAATGACAATACATAATATTTAAGTAGTTATTTTGAAAAATACTAATATTCAGCTCAAAGTGTAATTTATTGTCTTTAACAAGGTTAATTAGCTTAACTAGACACGTTGGTTTAATTTGGTTTAATGTGTTAAGTTAAAACGTTATGGACAACAATGGTTTGTTCTGAAATCAATTGAAAATTATAGTTTCTTAAGGGGGCTAATAATAATGACCTTAGCAGTTTTTTATCATTATTAATATTTTTTTCCAATACAATATTAGACAATATTACTATTATTATTCCAGACAAACTAAAAGTAAGACTTAAGACATAAGACCTCTAAAAAAAGGGGGATTAAATAGGCATTAAAATTTTATAGGAGGGCTAATATTTATTGTCTTCAACTGTATGTCTCTTTAAATGCTAATGAGATGTTAGCATCCTCCCCTTTTTCTCAATATTTAATGCACACTGTGATTGTGTTGTTGATTATAGAGCATTGAAGGAACTCAGATCGCAGAGGAGGTGAGAGAGGAAGAGCCGGAGGAAGATGAGGATGAAGACGAAGAGGATGATGATTTGGCAGGAGATCTTTCTAGTGCTGAATCTGAGGACAGTGATGAAGATGAAGAGACTAACATTCAGAAGGGAAAAGTTAAAGGAAAGCTGGAGTGGGACCCGTCTACGTTATCCTATTAACACACACACAAACGCAGTCTCTCTCTCTTAACACACACACAAACACATTCACACAAATTCACATGCAGACATAGACTTGTGCACACACAAACACACACACACATATACATAACACACTTGCATTCAATGCCCTCTCACATTAACAGAAGCCAGAATTTATTGCCTGAAAACTTGTCGCACATCAACCTGATTTTGACTCCTTCCGACGTCCACAAATTCAGTCCTGTATCGCCATCTGCTGGTCAATATTGGGAATCGCACACATCAGTTCAAATGTTGCAAAGCCTGTATGTGAGTCAAAGACAAAGGGGTTTTAAGCATCAAAACATACAACTCATACAAAAATGTTATATTAGACACCTATTAAAATGTCATTCAGTGTAACAATGGTTTATATATCAACAATTATTGTCAGGCACATTTAGAATGATTCAATTCTGTTTAATGATCATATTGTATTTTTAAATCTTTATAATTTGACATATCCTTGAAACCATCCGGCTTTACCCAGATTTTTATATCGATTTTTAAAGTCGAATAGAGCATATTATGATCACTTCTACTTTTATATATTTTAATAAGCACAGGTCAGAATATGTGTTTCTGTTACACTGAACATCTTTTCACCTGTCTTTTGGTTTTTGTATTATTTTGAAGCATTAGCTTAAAATTATTTTGAATAATTTAACTTAATATGCTTTGTTGTATATAAAATCACAGTTACTCCTCGTCTTTGACCCATGTACTTCTGCAGTATAAATTGCAGTGTCTCACAAAAATGAAAGATAAGTCCAACTCGACACAACAGGATTAAAAAAAAAAAAAAAAAGTCAACATCTCTGGGATGCTTTTGTTTCACGTTTACAGTTCTGTTGTGCGTTTTGAGTTGATTAAACCGATTATAGTCTAACATCACATTTGCTTTCTCCCTTTCTGAAATACTAAACCGTAATGTTTGACAGTGTGGCTACGCCTTCACCATTTGTTGTCTTCAGAGTTACATTTAATATTGCATTGATGTGCAATAGTAAATACCCAAAAGTTGTTTTTGCAATGAAAGTATATAATAATAATAATGATATTTTCTTCATTTTGAAAACTAGCAAATAGTTTATTTTAGATCCTCAGAGAGATTTTGATTGAGTTGATCCTCTTTAAACAAAAGATATATAGTAATGAAATATGACTTTTAAAAACAAACTATCTTTCTTTCTTTCTTTTGGGGTTTTCGGTTTTAAGATAGGAGGAAGTGTGTCTGTACATTTTTATATGCCTGTCTTCTGTAAATAGGGAACTGTAGAGTAGTTGAATGGTGACTCAGACTCCTCACGTCCTCCTGCATCCTTCACACAGCCTGTTTGTGTCCACACTTGCTTGCCGAAGAGGAAGATTCTCCTCCTCCTCCTCCTCTTTCTCTGTCTGTGTTGATCTCTCTTTTTATGGTTCATGTCGTCCTCTTCACCTTAACAGCGGATGCTTCTTCCGCTCTCCACCTAATAGACTTGTCTGAACCTCTGTAGACGAGGGCACTTTTAAACTATTAAACAGAGCGAAAACTGTTCGACGATTTTAGCCTGGAGCTATTTTGGTATTGTGAAGGTCTTTACTAACTTCCCTTCAGTGTACAGTTCAATTAAATATTACAGGAACGGATAGAAAACGAAGCAGGATCAGTGTGAAAACTGAGGCTTGTTTTGAGAGAGCGTCACAAATGTGTTTTGTTTTCCTGTAGAGAAGAGGTTTTAAGCGATAGTTCGCCCCCAAAATGATGCTTTCATTGTTTACTCACTCTCAAGAAAAGTATATTTATTCTATCTAACATGTTTGTTTGTTTGTTTTTGGCCATTGACATCCATAGTAGGAAACAAAATACTATATATGTCACTAGTCATGTTTCCATCCACTTATTTTATACACATGCTATATATAAATTTTGCATAAAAAATGCGTAAAGACGACCTATTATGGCTCTTTTTACAAGATGTAAAATAAGTCTCTGATGTCCCTGGAGTGTGTATGTGAAGTTTCAGCTTAAAATACACTAGAGATAATGTTTTATAACTCTCTGAAACTGCCCCATTTTAGGCTTTGATCCAAATTGTGGCTTTTTGGTGACTGTCGCTTTAAACTCAAATGAGATTGGGCTCTTTCAAAAGAGGGCGGAGCAACAAAACCAACATTATCTGTATGAAAAACTAGAGCATTCGTTTGTGCATCCTAAAACTCCACATTTATAATCCTCTTAATTACTGACATTTTCTTAAAATGGGGAAAACTCTAGTGGCAGACATCTGCTTCTCACTCAGGGCTGTTTATGCTAATGAGAGAGAGATTGTCACTAATAAGCGGGGCTTTCCCGCTCTGATGACACTTACAAAGGGAGAATATCAATGAAAGTATTTCTGCAAACTGTTTTTTTTTTGATCAGGTGTAATTATAAAAAGTAGAATCAATTAATTTGCAGCATTAGAGGCTGGCTATATTCACACACTGTTGCCCCACAACTGTGTTTATATCCCCTATAAAAGTGATTTTTGCATAATAGGGTCCCCTAAAAATAAAACTGCACAAAAAAACGGATGCACACAACTGAGTAGGATAAACTTTTTATCCAGTAAAAAAGAAATGTGCATAAACTAAGATGAAAACACTAAATTGTATTTAATCTTTTTAATTTACTAAAGGCTTTAGTGGCTTCTCCTGCCGCAGCAAATTCCATTTTCTTCTTGACGCCATTTTCTTCAGTACTTGACGCCAGTTTATCAATTTTGTCCTCTTTGACCCGTTGGATGGAAATGTTCCTTTATTCGTAAATGTTTTATGCAATATTTCAGTTTTGTGCATAAGTTTAATTTCCATATTTCACAAAAATATATATATATATTGAAAATGAGCCGAATGAACACAAATCTTGAGTTTGTTTTGGGACAGCTTAATTGTTTTATGTTCAATACATACATATTAACCGATTTGTGAGACAACATGAAGGAATTTTTTACAGTGTTGGATGGAAAAATGGGTTTCCAGCTTTCTTCATAATATCTTCTTTTGTGTTTAACAGAAGAAACTTATGCAAAACTAAGGTTTGGGACGAAAGAAGGGTGAGTAAATGATGACAGAATTTTCATTTTGGGGTGAACTGTCACTTTAAGTAATATAAGAGCAGTTCTAGTTTGTTTGTTTCTTTAAATCCCCCAAACACGTGCATTTATGACTATGTGCATTGGGTTTCATGTAATGTCTGTTGCAGTGGTTAGGATTTCTCATCCCATTAGCCAAACTGTGCTTGTGATGTCAGCTTTGTGAGACATCCCGTCCCCCCTCTGTCCACCTTCCAGACCTATATTTCGCTAGTCCTTTTTACCATGTGTGTTATAGAACAAGAACAAAAAAAAAAAAGAAACTTTTAAAAAGATCAACCCTGTAAAATCATGTAAGACTATTCTTTTGTATATGTTTCTCTCCTTTTGTTTTGTAAAGAGTTTTTTGTTTATCTTCTTTGATGGTCACTGCAGCACTTTCTGTACATTGACCAATAAAGACTTTCCTTAGAATGAGTGAAAGTGTCTCTTTCCTATTCAAATGAAAATAATTGTACTTTGTAGAGGTCTACGTATGACACTTTAGGAATGCAAAACAAAGGGCACACAACTACAGTAGACAACTGATTTTATTTTAAAAAGTATAACTTCAGAAATCAAGAAAATGGGAATGAAAAAAAAAATCTTTTAGGAACTACCCCGTTTCCAACATATTGTCTTCTTGCAGCTTATAATGGATCATCTGATGTAAAGGCACCAATCAAAAGCTTCACAGAGAGCAGCACACATCTGAAGTAGTTTAATTGATGTAAAATACTACATAATTCATCTGCTTTAATATATCGGATACATAGTTTTCTTACTGGGCCGATACTGATAATATTAAAAATAAAAGATTATCAACCAATAACTTTGACTACTGATAGACTGTTAATCCAGGCTATTCTTTCAGAATTGAATTGATAAATCTGATTGAACAGCTTCTGTTGGAAAATTCTGTTGATTCTGTTTGGGTGTTTGACTCTGATCGCCTGGAAAGTGTTTAACAGTCCCTTAAAAAGCAAATGATGTACTTTAAACTTCACACTTGTGCAGACATAATGATAATTCATGAAATATTAATGCATAATTCATGCATGAGTTTTTGCATGAATTCATGGTACTTCATGTTCCGTTACCGTAAAGTATTACCAATATTTTTATTTTGTGACTGATTGATTGTGAGCGGCACATTTACTTTAAAGCAAGCGGATCGCTGGTTCAAGTCTCGGCTGGACCAGGAGGTCTTTCTATCAGTTTGCATGTTCTCCTCGTGTTCGCCTGGGTGTCCTCCAGATGTTCCAGTTTCCCCCACAGTCCAAAAATATACGGTATGTCAACTTGATATATAAAAAAAATTGGCCATAGTGTGTGAACAGGAGAGTGTGTGGGTGTTTCCCAGCACTCAGTGCTGGGTTGTGGCTGGAAGGGCATCTGCTGGTAAAATGTATGCCCCAGTAATTGAAGAAAAATGTAAATGGCCACTGAATGTATTGTGGACATTTACGTCATCATATATCTATGTTTTTGACCTGAGCTGAACATAGACATGATCTCCTTTTTCTAGATTCAAAGAGACTGATTTAGATCCTGAATCATAATGATTAACTTTAGGAGACTTGTAAACTGATAGCATTTTTTGTCCATTTTTCATGAGGGCTAAACCCATAGCTTTAGATGGCTGATTAAGTCCACAGACTGTGAAGAAATAGATGTCTTTAACAGGTGCTGTGAAGATACTTGTAATCACAAATGCAACCATCAACGATTATGTTTTTCACGTTCAAATAGTCATACTCTTATTTTTTTTTCATAATGTAGTTTGACTGTGATATACAAAAAAGAAAAAAGAAAAGCACATACCAGTGGTTGGGTTGTAAGCTCTTCCTTCATTCACAAAGACTTTTTTGAAAACCCCAGTAATGTCAGTATTGAAGGGTCCGAGGTTACCGACGGGTCCAAGAGTGGCTGAAAATGCCACTTGATTCAGAAATAAATTTTTGTTAAAAAACAATCATGAAAACCTTTGTATACTCATTCATCTCACTGCTATAAAGTCATATCCTTTCATTGGTTATTCAGATGTTAATGATAAACTGAATTACAACTTGTTCTGAAATCAACTGCGGTTTACCTGCCATATAAGGCCAAAGACTGGGCAAAGTATTGGCAATGAATGTGACATCACATGTATAGATATCTTAAAATGTTGTTTTTCCAGAAATTGTGTATGCATAAAACTTGTATAATATCCAATTTACACATGCAGTTAATTCTTACAGTATATATATATATCCTATAAGTATTTCATATTACCTGCTCTCCTGAGCTGCTCTTCAGTGACCTCCTGTCTCGCCTTCAGAGTCTTCAGTTCAGTGTAGATGCCTCTAACTTCTGCTGAGTTTCAAGAAAACTTTCTTAAAGCGGCACCGCTTTCCTCCACATGAGTAGTTGTATCATATACTGTGTGTCAAAATGATTTATTGCTTTT
>CAIGQW010012753.1:553548-573233 GCA_903798125.1 Danio choprae | reverse complement strand
TCTGTTAATTAGCAGAGGACACAAACTCTGCACTGTCACTGTGAAGAAATGAATATGACTGATCTTCTGTCGAGGGGTTCTTCAGCCTGTAGATTCACAAATCCCTGCAGCTCCATATCAGAAGACATAAAGGCATATGAATATAAACTATTTTGCTGATGGATCAATAATCAACTCAAGTTCATCTGTTATTTTTATGATTGCATGCATTTTATTAAATAAAACGGAATTAAGAGTTAGATTAAAATATTTAGTAACACTTTAGTTTAGGTAACAATTCACACCATTTACTGCCTTTTATTAAGCTGTTTATTAGCACATAAAGTATGATCTTATTTTACATCCCTAATCCTACTCGATACCTCAACCCAACTACTACTTTACTAACTATCAATAAGCAGATAATTATTTGTTTATTGAGCTAAAAATCTTCATTCATTCATTTTCTTTCATTCATTTCATTTCTTAATCTGGGGTCGTCACAGCGGAATGAACCGCCAACTTATCCAGCATATGTTTTACGCAGCGGATGCCCTTCCAGCTGCAACCCATCTCTGGGAAACATCCATACACACCCATTCACACTCATACACTACGGACAATTTAGCTTACCCAATTCACCTATACCGCATGTGTTTGGACTTGTGGGGGAAACCGGAGCACCCGGAGGAAACCCACGCCAACACGGGGAGAACATGCAAACTCCACACAGAAATGCCAGTGGGTAGCGCAATCGCCTCACAGCAAGAAGGTCACTGGTTCGAGCCCGGGGTGGGTCAGTTGACATTTCTGTGTGGAGTTTGTCTGATTTCTTTTAGTTTGGCTGAAATAAAAGCAAAAAAAACTTGCCTAGTTAACAACCTAGTTAAGCATTTAAATTACACAAAGCTAAATACTAGTATTTTGCAAAAGTTAAAAAAATATTTTGTACTGTCATCATGGCAAATACAAAAAACAACTTTTTTTTATAATTTAAATTCCACAATTTGTCTTCTGTATATGAGGAAATAAAATATAATTAACAGAACTTGAACTTTGAACACAGCAATGAGCGTAAAAAATGACAACAGCTTATTATACTGCCCTTCAAACATCAAGCATTAAAAAGGATACTTAAATGCACTTCAGTTAATCATTACATTGTGGAACGGCTCATTATTAAATTGGCTTCAGTTACTCCAACAGGAAAAAATTGTAAGGCATGGATATTTTTATTTATTTATTTACAAACAGAAATTGCCACACAAGTAAACAGGTTATTTACAAGATCAGAACATTTATAATAAAACAACAGAAAACTGAATAAGATGTCCATTGATGCATGGTTTGTTAAAATAGAATAATATAATATTGATCTGAGATACCGACTGTTTGAAAATCTGCAATCTGAGGATTCCAAAAAAAAAGAGTAAAAATTATTAAAAATAAATAAATACTGAGACGGTTGTCTTTAAAGTTGCCCAAATTAAATTCTTATTGATGCATAAAACTAATCAAAAAATGAGTTTTGATATATTTACAGTATGGAAATGTACAAGATGTCTTCATGGAACATAATCTGTACTTTTCTCTCTTTTTTTTTTGTTGCATAAATAAAGAAAAAAATCTATCAATTATGACAATGTGTTTTTGGCTATTAGCAAAAATATACATGTGAATCATAAGACTGGTTTTGTGGTCCAAGGTCATAAATAAAGAAAACCTTCCATTAAAAAAATAACAACTGATTTTATGGTATACTGTCAATTAAACATATTTGCTAAAGCCACATACAAATCACTCAGATAACACGTTGTGTGTGTAAAATGTTTTACAGTATAATGTGTGGACATTTAACATGGTTGAAGATCTGCACATAATGCAGGTTAAAAACAAAAATATCAAAACCAAAATAAAATGAACAAACAAATATTAAAACAAACTCACAATGACGTTCAGTAGATGTACAAGTAAAAAAATAGTTTATTTTACTCAGAAGCGAATCAGGATTTTTCTTTAATAATTTTTCTCATTGCCCTTTAAGCCTTGTTGATAAGTGTTTAACATAACCATGGATTTAATAAGACCATCAAAGAGAAAATAGCAAATGTCCATTAAATGAAGTGTGGTCATTTTCATTATCAAAGACCCATGTATTTTGCCGGAGCCGCATATAGACATGATCCCCTTGTTCTAGAGTCAAAGAGATCGAATTAGATGCCGTTTCATACCGGTCACCTGAAGGATGATTGTAAACCGTTATCATCTGTTGTCCATTCTTCATGAGTCTTAAACCCATAGCTTTAGATGAGCGATTGTGTCCAGAGAACATGAAGAAATAGACACCTTTAACAGGTGCTGTGAAGATTCCTGTAATCACAAACGCAACCATAAACAATTGTTTTTCTTTACACAGCAACATCGGCAGGGTTAATTCAACTCTGAGAGTTCATTTTAACACCTTACCGGTGTATATATAATCCACGCTGGCCAGTTAAATTAACAATTTAACACTGGCTCAAAAGTTAAATATTTTTTATCAGTAATTTATCAGTAATTATTCACATACTTTATATATGCAATACATACTGTTCTAGTCATGCATTATAAAACATTAGGACTTAATAATTGTTGGTTCAGAGCTAATTAGTTGCATAATAAACTAATACAAAACAACAGTGCACTCTAAAACACAGTAACACCAGGATTTTAACTCGGTGATTTTGCTATGTACTATTTTTTTCATTATGTAGTTCTAGATTGCGTTATAAAATATTAAAAAAAAGGTTAAAAACAGCACATACCAGTGGTTGGGTTGTAAGCTCTTCCTTCATTCACAAAGACATCTTTGTAAACCAGAGTAACCTCAGTGTTGAAGGGTCCATAATTACCTATGGGTCCTAGAGTGGCCGAAAAGGCCACTTTGTAGTCTGTGTGAATCAGAGATCACATTTTGTCATGAAAACCTCTGTAATCATTCCCCTCCATGCTCATTACGCATATCCTTGCGTAGTTTACTCAGATGTTTAAATCTGTTTAAATATGCACTATAAAAAATGCTGGGTTTCACACAATTCCTTTATGTTTATGTTGTCCACAAATCGATTAAGATATCTTCGTTTTTATAAATTTAATTGAACTGAACATACAACTTTTAAGTTAAAAATGTAAGAATAGTATTGTTTCAACTCATTTTAAATAAGTAATTTAAACAAGCAGCAAAGTTATTTTCTGAGTGTGTATATGTCAACTGCTAGCTTTATGTATATGACTCAAGGTGAGGCAAAGTATTGCCAATGAATATGAAATCACATGAGCACACACACGCATATGTGTTTATGGAGATTGTTTAGATTTTTTTTTCAGAAATTGTGTATCCAGTACATGCAAATAGTTTAATATCAGAATTACACATTTCTAGTACTGGTGTAGTTACTGTAATTCTTATTTTGCATTTTCAGAAAGTTTTGCAATGTTTTTCCTAAAACTGTCACTACTGAAACATTTACCTTGTAAATGTATATAAGGCAATTTTTAACGCTGTCACAGGTAAATCAGTAGTAGAACAATAGTTCCAAGTGTAATTTATGAAAGTTGTATTTTGATTTTGCATGGTAAAATGCATGAAGTTACCTTTTCTCCTGAGCTGCTCATCTTGAAACTCAGTAGAAGTTAAAGCGGCACCGCTTTCCTCCACATGCAAATGCTCAGTGCTCTCAGTCTTGTTTCTGTGCTCATCCTGCTGGACCTCAGACATACAGATACAGCTGAACAGGAGAAACAGCAGCGGATACACTACACAGCAGGACATTTTAAGGATTTGCATTCAAATTGCTTGGACACTTTCCTCTTCCTATTTTTTTTTTTTAAAGCCGACTTCTTGTTCTGTTAATTAGCAGAGGACACAAACTCTGCACTGTCACTGTGAAGAAATGAATATGACTGATCTTCTGTCGAGGGGTTTTTCAGGATGTAGATTCACAAATGCCTGCAGCTCTTTATATAGCCATGATGGATTGATGTTTAACTCAGGAAAGACTTTTAATGAGGAAACAAAGAAAATATTTGTTTTGGAGATGATCACGTGTGAAACGTGATCCATATCAGATGATATAAAGGCATATGAATATAAACTGTTTTGCTGATGGATCAATAATCAACTCAAGTTCATCTGTTATTTATATGACTGCATGCATTTTATTAATTAAAATGTAATTAGAAGAGTTAAATAAAATATTTGGTAACACACTAGGTAACAATTCACACCATTTACTGCCTATTATTAAGCTATTAACTATTTATTAGCACTTGTATGATGTTATTTTACATCCCTAATCTTACCCAACACCTCAACCCAACTACTACATTACTAACTATTAATAAGCAGATACTTATTTGTTCATTGAGTGATCACCCTATAGACGATCTTTGATTTTTAGACAAAGGAAAAGTTTTCTTTTATAGCCCAGAATTTGTGAGATGCTTTAAAGCAAATACTACCATTTGGAATTATAATTGTAATTTACTTTTCCTCCTGATGACGTTTTGGACCGATTTTGTACATCATTTGTAATGACTCACTTCAGCGGGTAGAGGGCAGCATTCAGCTTTATAGTTTAATGCGTTTAGTTGAGACTGGTGTGTTTGGATCTTCAGAATCTCTTGTGGTCTTTTTAAAGTGAAAGCACTCAGAGATATATTTCATTTCCATTTCAACCACGTTAAACAGATTTAGATCAATGAGATTGAAAAGTCTGTCCCTTTTCGTTTTAATTTTTAAATTAAACATTACATCAACTCTTAATTGTTATTTCATTAGAGTAGAAAAATGATAATTTTACATTATTAAATGGCAACGTTTACAATTTCACTACCTCCTCATTGAACATGATTTCTGCACAACTGATTGATTTAAGTCAGCTGTGGAGGTTACCCAGACAGCACACTTAAGTCGCGGAGACGTCTTTGAAAGATCGTAACACCTGCTAAATATCACATTCGATCGAACGTTTTTATTTGTTAATGAGGCGTCTTCTTCACCTCTATATGCCGTCTATACGATGAATCTTGAACTCCTGAAATTTTAATTGGTTTTGTTGAAAAATCTAAATTATAATATAATAAAATTCTACAAATTATTCTTCAGCTGTTGTATTATTTTTGAGGGGAAAATACTTGAGCTTATCATATAAGACGGATGTATAATCAGCGTAACTGTTACTGTTATTTTTAGCAGTATGGATGAGGGAACGACATCTATGCTACATAAATAAGATGTCTCACAGACCTAACAAAATGAACATCTGCGATGCATTGCATAGATGTTGTTTGAATGTCTGACAAGGACGTCTATATGACGATTGTCCAGATGAGCAAACGCCCTAAATAAGACGTCTCCCAGATGAAAACGCGGATGTCCAGTAGACGTCTCTGCGACGTATGTGTGCTATCTGGGTATAGGCTATGACAACACCCACGATTCCATGTAAAACCAATAAACCAGATTTCCATAGTATATTGCGAGGTCCATTAAAGAACAAGAGGGATGTTTATGAGAAATCCAATTTATATTCTTCATTTTATGTCACAATTCTCAGTATTTTTCTTATAATCTTGCTTTTCCCCCTCAGACTTGTACATTTATATAGGTGGGTTTATTTTACTACTACTACTACTACAGTGAATTATAAATCTGGACTGAAGGCGAAAAACGAGTGACAAGGAAAATAGCTCAGCACATCCAAGTTCTGCTGCTACAGATGAGTCAGAACTGAACGACAACATGCGATTACAGTAACTACACTATTACTAGAAATGTGTAATTCTGATATTAAACTATTTGCATGTACTGTATACACAATTTCTGAAAAAAACGACAACATGCGATTATCATATTGTACTGTGATTCTAATACACCAGTGAAGATAGATGTGTGTTAATTGTGTGTAATGATGCTAATGCTAATGATGGCAAGTACATTTAAAAGCGATGAGATGAAGGAAAAAAAACTTGGGGTCACGTTTTTCGTCCAGCTCCACACACACTGCTGCCCAAAGTTCAATCCGTCACGTTGTCTCAGCCTCCGGGGTGCTGCCAATCGTTTACAGCGCACAATTTATTACACTATTAACTTTTATTACCATTCCTGCGCCACCGTCCACCTTTTCATACAACGAAACAAGGCCACCGGAGCCTGAAATCATAAAAATGAGATCTGTTACCTTTTACAGTGCGCATGCATGTCCATGTGTTTCGGGCTTCAAGCCTGACACGCGCACATACACACACACACACCACGGATCGAGTCTTGTCCTGAAGATAAATGTGCTGTGTGACACCTTACACACTGAACAGCACAAACTGACTTTTAGAAGCATTGAATCAAAAGAACTGATTGCATTTGAAACCAAGAACTGGTCAAATTCAGCTTAAAGCCAGTTGACGTCAAAGCAAGAATTACGCCAGAAATAATTTCAGTGTAATTTTTTTATGAATCAGAATAGCTTTTATTGATGTATGAATTTATACATTATCTATGTGATATATGTAGATTATAGTTATTTATTATACAAATCACGTTTTTAATGTAGAAAATCGTGGAATTACGGAAGCAGTTGTTTTGGTCAGGGATGATGGGGTTTTAACATTTAAACAAAACAAGCTCAAATCAAATAAGCACACTTTTTAATCGTACAATAGTGAGTTCATATCTTCGAGTTATAACGCATTTATATGAAGTTTATATAAAGGAAAATATGTATCAGGAAAAACATTATATAAATAAATGTAAATTGAATTGAACTGAAGTGTGCCCATTTTCCTCAATTTTCCTGAGAGTATTTCTTTCAATGCTAAGTTTAGATCTTGGAATTCTATTACTTAGAGTATAACTTATTTCTTATTATTGTGTGTTTATTGGTTTTGCTTACAGACCAGGAAATACCAGCCTACAATTTTGCGAAAGGTAAAATATGTTACTCCAGGTACATTTCTTTGCACTTTTTGATGACAAATCCACTAGAGGGTGCTGTCTACATTTCTACAAATCTGAAATACCTATGTTTTGTTGCACATTTCAGATACACTTCCTTCTTGTAAACCCAACCAATATCAGTGTTGGGGGTAACGCGTTATAAGTAAAAATGACCCTAGTGAGGTTGAATCACACACTCAATGAGAGTGTGCTGTAAGGGAACAGACAGTCAGCTCGCACTCATTATCATCATCATCATCAGGTCTCTTTTTTTCACAGCAAACGAGTCAGTGTACTGTTCTAGTAACTGAATAACTTGGGATATTGCTTTATTTCCAGTCAGAGGGGGTATCCGGTATGTTAAAAAGTAAGTAATTAAGTATTTACTGAAGACGCAAACCGTTTTACGACAACTCCTGTCAATTTATTGAATTGGTTTGAACGGTTCACTCAGAAGATCCGGTTAAAACAAACGATTCATTCGCGAATCACCCGTCATCACTACAGACAGTCAGAAACAGAAACAATGGCAGGCCGGAGACTTACATTTTTGCGAAGGATTCTTGTTATTTTGAACTCATCTAAGAAAAGAAGTGGATGTTAGTACTCTTAGGCTTTATTGCAGTCTTTATCTCAATTGACAGTGAATTTACTTAACTAATAACACAAAACGTACAAAAGTAAACACATCACTCATTCATTAATCTGTATATACAGCATGTATAGCTCTGGGCTCAGAAAGCTCTCAAAATATAATTTGATCCTACATTTTTTTAAAGGCAAATGAAGGTGTAGGTTATATAGGTGGCTGTTAAACGCAGAGCTTCTCTATAAAAAAGGTGAAAAACACCTGCAAGTTCTGAAAGAGATCAAACCTCAGCCAGGTAAGGAAAAGTAATGCAAAAGTAATATATCGCATTACTTTCCATAAAAAGTAACTAAGTAACGAAATTACTTACTTTTTAGGGGGAGTACCTCAATATTGTAATGCACTACTTTCAAAAGGAACTTTCCCCAACACTGACCAATATGTAAGAGAAATGTATGCTGTAAACTCAGTTTTACCATGATTTTATCTATCGTCCATCTTTCCATTCTGCGGCAGAAAGAAGGTTCCATACAAAATTGCTAACATTCTGAAACACAATGTAAAAAAAGCATTATTTGCTGAAATCAGCCAACTATTTATTATCGATCAATTGATCAAGTCCTCATTTTATGTTCTAAAGGAATTGTAAACAAACAATTCATTAAGGACCTTGCTAACTTATAAGCCTTTTTTCTCTGTTTGCAAAGTTAAATGCTTTTGAATGCATTTTTGGCATGCGTGCGTGCGTGTGTTTACCCAGAGGTTTGGTAGGTTAGATCTCATTAGTAGTTTCTCCTGGCTGTGAGAGCTAATTAACCTAATTTGAGCAGCACCAGCACAGACACAGATGAACCCAAGGGCCTGCTTTGCGTTTTTCAAATTAAGAGGGCTTCACGTTTCTCTGCGTCTGCATGGAGTCATTAGGGGAAGCGTTTGTGGGAAAGAAACTGAATGGCGAACAAGACATATCAAAGAACATCCTTACTTCACTTGAATCTCGGAGAACATGACAAATTGAATCTGCTGCACGTGCTTAATTTGAATAATTTTGCTATTCTTTAACTCTGAAATCCAATCTGGTGCTCTAGAATGAATAATAAATGGTGACACATGGGCTAGTTTAACATTAGCACTCATTAGAAAATAACAAAAACGGTTAAACCAAAGCGGCGATAACCTGCCATGTTTAATAGGGAACCATTTGGTGTGGCGGTTATATTGCAGCCAGATTTAATTTACATTTTAAATTTGTTTGTTCATTTACTTATGTATGTATGTATGTATGTATGTATGTATGTATGCATGTATGCATGTATGCATGTATGCATGTACATATGTGGGTTGTTGACCTGATTTTGCATTTTCACTGTCACGTGACAAAAATGAATATAATTAGTATTCTCATCATTTAAAATGCAGTAAATGGTTAAACATTCCTTTGGAAACATTTTGTCACTGAAAACCATGTCGTCTGATGTGACACTATAGGTTGATTTCACATCACGTCATTGATGATGCCATGATTGATGAAATTCAGATGGAGGGCAGGAAGTGGTTCTTCTACATAGGAATCTCTATCAGAACATCAAAATATTTCTGCTTAACAGCTTTTATAGACTTCCAAACGTTTTTGCTCATAATGGGGAGAAAGTTCAAGAAAACATTTTTTCAATACACCAATGTGTACAAACTTTTTTTTTTGAACACGATAATTCGTTTGACAGCACCAATAAAGATTATATACAGGCCTAGCTATAAAGAGGTCTTGTTTTGCAATAATCCACGTCGTTACTGGCGTTTTAACATGAACAGAGATGTGCAACAGTGGTGAATGTTTGTTGATGTTAAGTTCATCGACAAAACACAAAAGAAATGCAACTCCTGCGACAAAACTAGATGTTATTATTGTTGAGCACCTTTTCCCCCTTACAAAAATAAATAAATAAATAATAATGTAGATATGCATCTACATTATTATCCGCATGGGGGAAAAACTATATTAATTCACGATAAACATGGTGTTGAACCACATAGTAAAGTGTATAATGTGTAAAACTCTTTGTTAATGAATGCTACAGAACACTGTAGCATAGTAAACTGATAAACTGTAATAAATACTGTAACGTTAGTGTAAAATGTGGTGCATTGTGATTATAGCATAGAAAACGGAAACCTATTGAATAGTTTATTACTACAGTTGTGTTGTACCACAGCAACAATATAATTACTACGACAGTTTAATTGAAGTAATTATCTATAGTATGCTTCCAAACACTATAGTATTTACTATGGTATTTTTCATATAACGTAATTATACAGTATGTACCGCTTCGATTAGAGGCAAATATATTTTAGTTCAGTAGAAAACTCAGCCCTCTTCATGATATAAGGATCATGGCCAACATATGTGCTTATTTTCTATTTATATCTCCTTTGAAATATGGTATAAATCACAAAAATATGGACTTTCCTCTCAAGATGTCAAGATTCATGTTACTGAAGCCCACTTTGAAGCCCATTGTGTACTGTAAACCTGTTAATTTCTTGTGTGCAATTATTATATTTTTACATATTTTTTTAAAACCACTATAAAAAAGTTTGTCAAATCCAACAAGTCGTGGAGAAAAAAATACATATGTATTCATGTTAAATAAATGGCAAGCCCTGGTTATATCATGGCCCTAAACAAATGGTTCTAACTGGCTCAAACTGAACTGAGTTAGTAATGTTTTTTTAGGCGTGCACTTTTTGAAATGTTCCTGGAAACGCTAAATTAAGTCAGACTGAACATTGTGCTTCCAGAAAACTCTTTAATGTTGCTTTTGCAACAGAGCTCTCAAGGAGAGCTGAGAAGCTAAACAGAATCCAGGGAGAGTGGAGATGCACAGACATAATAGATGGATCACTTGCTATTTATACAGACTGGCTCGGAAAACTGAGCGTGAGAGGAGAGAAAATGAAGGGGAGTGACGGAGGAAGAGAACATGTTGACTTGCGCTAATCTGCTTCATCTCTCTGTATACTCCCTGTGTGTTTTTCCTCTTAAACTGGAGCAAAAACCCACACAGAGTCATTTTCGGTCTAAGAATTAAATCCTTACAATCACCTGTTCAATATTGAGCTGTGCTGAGTCCAAATCCCCAATATCCCCTCAGCCAATTGGAAGCTTGCGATGTAACCACCTTGACAAACAGATTTTGCAATGTAGGCAAAACAGTACAGAGCTGTTCAGTCATTAAATGTCAGATTGTAGGCCAGCCTGGAAGGCTAATACACTGGGGGAATTTGTAATGGGTTTTTTAGAGCAATGGTTCTGGGTTTTAGTAAAATAAGAGGCATGGTTAACACTTGAAGAAACTTTATGAAACTTTTTAGAAATTACAATTACTGTACCAGCTGGCAGCTAGCTCCCTGCACCTCTCTCACTGAAGCTAAGCAGGCCTGTTCCTAGTTAAATTTACATTTAGTCATTTAGCAGACGCTTTTGTCCAAAGCGACTTAGAATTGAGGAAGCATTCAGCAATTTAGCAAAAACAGGCAATACACACAAGATGTGCTATATACAAAAGAACTTGTTAGTACCTGAATGGGAAACCCCAATGCAAAACTTGGTTGCTGCCGGAAGAGGTATTAGTGAGGTCTGCGATCCATCTTAGTCCTAATGCCCCAATATAGTGATGGGGAGCACCATCTTTCAGATGAGACGTTAAAATGAGGTCCTGACTCTCTGTGGTCATTACAAACCCCAGAATGTCCTTTGAAAAGAGTAGGGGTGAGTTGCCAGCATCCTGGCCAAATTTGCCTGCTGGCTTCTGTCCACCACGACCTCCTAACTATCCCCAGACCTTAATGGTGTCTCCTTGCAACCTATAAGCTGGTGTGTGGTTTGCGGTCTGGAGCCATCGCGTGATCCAAGTGCATGGTGCACACTTGTGGTGGATGAGGAGATTTCCCCAAATCTGTAAATCTCATTGAATGTCCAGAAAAGCGCTATATAAATGTAATTAATTATTATTTATTATTATTATTTTTACCACAAATATATTTGACCCCACTGAAAATGTGTGAAACAGAACTGGAGGTATTACATTTATAACTTGACCCAGAGGAGAGTAAGAGTTAGTTTGGTGATTGCAACAATGGCAAGCTGTTGCCTGTTTCAATCTTGTTCAGAAAGGAGTGAGGCGATGCAGAGGAGTTACATTGTTGCCATGACCCGAATGGGATTAAGGTTTAAGGGTGTGAGTTTAATGAAGGACAGCCTGCTGAAGTTGTGCAAGTTAACCTTACTCTCCTGGCTTCAATAGGAGCACTACCAAATGATGTTAAGGACTGAAGTCTTTGGCGCATTAATCTCCCATGCTGCAGATGTTTGTTTGAATCTTGCTCAGAATGTGACGAGTAATACTACAAGGATTACATTTCAGTGACCTGGATGAGAGTGAGATTTTGTAGGGGTTAGTGTAAGAGAGGGCTAGTAGGAGCTGTGCTAGTAAATCTAACTCCCCTAGCTTCAAGAGGTGGACTAGCAGCTGATGCCACAGCCCAAAGATTTATCATCCTTTTTAGATCACTTTTCTCCAATACAGGAGAGTCTAGTTTCAATCCCAAAAAGACAGTTCACCAAAAATGAAAATCTACTCACTATTTACTCTCCCTCAATTGGTTCCAAACATTTCCTTTTTTTCTATTAAACACAAAAAAAACAACAACGATATTTTGAGTAAGGTTAGAAACCTGTAACCATTGACTCTGTGTTCAACAGAAAAAAGAAATAAGAAACACAAACAGGTTTGTGACAAGTGAAGGTTGAGTAAATGATGACAGAATGCATCGAGTGCACTGTGGAATGCATCGTGGTAGGTACGACATCACATGCCCTTCACCTCACCCTAAAAATATAACTACATACAAAAAATATAACTACATTTCGCTACAACAGATTGTAAGATCTGTGATTAGTAGCAGTGGCGAGTATGGGAGGGACCGAGAGCCATGAGAGCAGAGCAAGGTCTGTGGTGCAAGTGTTTTAACAAGTGTTAAGTCCTGTGGAGGAGCTCGGGATTGATACTTTTGTTTTTGTGGTTATTTTATTAAAGTTGTTGGGTTCTAGCCTCATTTTAATGAGTGGAGTTTAATCTAGTATAGCCACATTTCGGGTTTAAATCTATGATGCAGGCAAAAAAAAAAACTCAACACAGGTGAACATAGAAACCACACTGCCTACTAGCATTTTTGAAGTATTTCCAGAGCAACACAGACAGAATGCAGAAGCACAAATACTACATGGAAGGTAGAGACCAGCTAGGACCTGTTTGAGTAAACCTCACTCTCATGGCCTCAAGAGACACATTAGAATATGATGTTAAGAGTTGGGGTCTTTAGTGTCCATATTAGGACACCACCCACCTTCTATGCTGCAGACATCTTTTAGAATTCTGTTCAGGGCAGGGTGAGTTTATCTAGAGGTTAAGAGGGCTGAGTGTAACAGAAGCCAACTAGTAGGAGTTCTGCAAGTGACCTGAAGAGGTGCACTGATGCTAGGGCCCGAAGTCTTAAACATCCTTTTTAGAGTTTTTAGACTCCTATGAATCCTACTTGAAGCGGGGTGTGTACAACTGGAAGATTTACACTGGTTTTGAGATGAGAGTGAGATTTGTGAGGGAGTGTAAAGGAGTCCTGCAAGTAGGAGCTGTGTGAGTTAACCTCCGCACCAGCAACTGACATCAGAGGCTGCAGTCTTTAATATTCTTGTTAGCGAATATGCCTCCCATGCCAAAAAAACAACAAAAAAACACCAGTTCAAATCCTACTTGAAATGGGGCAAGTAAAACCACATGGGGTTACACATGGACATTGCAACCACATTGGAATGAGGTACATAAGTGTTAGTGTATTGAAAACCAACAAGAAGGAGCCATTCTGAATCCCAGGCTCCAAGGCACTCACAGCTTAACAAAGAAAAAAAGACTTGGAAGTTAACCCTGGTCCAGAATTTTCCCCAAAAAGCATGTAACCCAAGCAACAGATCATGAATTAAATATAAGCAAAAGCAATGTACACTATTTTTTTTTTCTGACAGCTGGGGTGGCAGAAAAAAAAACTGTAAAATAACGGCCGTTAAATTACAGAAATGTACTTAAATTTAAATTCCCGGCAAATTTCTGTAATTTTGGCCGTTATTTTACGCTTTTTTCGTAAAAAAAAAACCTTAAATAACGGATTTTTTTTTTTACAGTGTAGCATTGAAGTGTTAGTTCCCCCAAAAATGAGAATTGTGTTATTAATTACTCCAAACCACTAAAAGGAAACTGTTGAATAAAGTTATTTTGTTTAATGCACACACACATTTATTCTCGTAGCTTCATAAAGTTCAGACTGAACCACTGAAGACCTTTTTGAACTTTTAATGAGTCAGGAACTTATCTATGGAGGACGAGGGAGTCAGACTTCACCTAAAATATCTTAATTTGTATCTTAAAGATGAACAAAGGTCTCAAGGGATTGAAACGACATGAGGGTAAATAATTACATAATTTACACTTTTGGCTGAACTAACTAAACTTAAATGAAAAGCTTCACGTTTCTCGCCGATTATAAAGGACTGCATTTAATTATTCCACCAGGGCTGCATCTCAAAGAAACAATCTGTTCTCCTGGACTTCCTCTTTTAATAGCCATGGCACATGAATAGGAAATCTGCAATGAGAACACCACAACAAAAGGTGCTGTCTCCAGTGTTTTCTCAGCAAAACTCTGTTGCCAGCACTGTTTTCTTGTACCATCAGTGATGTTGTGACCAGCTCAGGCCAGGATGCACCTGCGTGTGGAAGCTGAGGTCATTTAGGACACAAAGATCTTTTCCCCAGACCATCACTGCCACCGGCTCCCTATTTATACCCTCATTCTATCTCACACACACACATACAGAACAGCTACAGACCCACAGGGAAGGAAGTACATCAAGGAAGTCTCACTTTTTTTTTTTCGTTAACACAAATCTCCCAAGGTCTTTCAGTGGTGGATCAGCTCTCAGTCTCCTATTTACACCCTGGTAAGTTAAGGAAATAGCCAGTGGCTCATGTCTACATAGCATATGGACAATCACACTGGGAGGAAGTCAGTACAATACTCATTTCCAAGAGCTCAACAATCGCTTGCTAATGATGAAGGACATAATACATAAACAAGCAGCGATTCCCAAGCCTCGAAAGGATTTGCACACAAATGCAGACAACTTCGGCCATTCCCTCAAGGCTGGAAACACACAGAACAGCCTGTTCCACCGTTTGGTTAAAGATGTTTGTTAGCGATTTAAGACAGGACTGGGAGGAAACGGAGGATTGGGAGGATCAATGTCCTGGCTTAAACCACAGCTTTGATCAGGGCTCCATCTCTGTACCTGCACTCTCAGATCAGTGTTATTCAATTACAAAGAGCTGATTCCATATGTGAAAGGGAGAAGCCAAAAGAAAAAAAGTCAATTTTCATGCCGGCGCAGAAGGACAGTATCTTGCCATCTTACATTGATTTCCGATACGAGAGTTCTAACATGTCTAGATGCAGTAAAACAGGATGAGATTACTCTAAACTGCCCTATCACATTATTAGAAGCAAGAATCAGTAAATGCATTCTCCATTATCTTAAAAAAAAAAAAAAAAAAAACGCCATTTATCATTCGTTGACCTAAATGGAAGAAGATCAGTATGGAGCTTTTCCTTGCAACATATGCATATGTGATTTGATCTGAGCTGGTTTATGGAGGTATTTTGTAGGACTAAACATTTAATATATAGCTTAAGCGTCCATTACTCCGGTCTGTAGTGTCACATGCTCTTTGCTGTGAATGCTCCTTGAATATGCCGAATTGGTGCTTATTTCATATCAATGTTAAACAGTTGTAATGTTTTTGTGAAAATCATGATACATCTTTCCCTTTTTTTCCCCCTTTTTGTTTTTTCTAACATTAGAAATATTATATACACTGTAATATTATATATTACATGTTATGTTACATGTTATATACACTGTAAAAAAATGCTGGGTTCCACTCAATCAAACAAGAAATTAAGTTAACATTCATTTTTCCTAAATGGAAAGTCTAAGTGGATTGAACATAAAAAGATTAAGTAAAAAAAAAACTACTTAAGAATTGTTTTTCAGCTCATTTTAAATAAGTAGTTTGAACAAAGAGCAAATGTATTTTAGTGTGTACATTATGAAAACCTTTATTGTCAACTATGATGATATATAATTATTATATAATATATAGTATGATAAATACATTACCTTCTTTAAAAAATGCCAGGTACAAACTTTTGAATAGTTGTGCATTAGTTGTATAGATATTTTCATATTTGCATTATACCAATACGTATGATTATGCTATTTCATATGAATTCTATGCCATTTTAAATGACAATATTAAATTTGATCTGGTTGACAACTGAACTCTATAGCCAATTTTTGCCTTGTCATTTACCCATTTATTTATTTTTTCAATTACTGTTATATGCAAAATATAAGAACTCAGCCTAGCAGTCAATTTCTTAAATATTTGTGGCGAGAGATTAACAACACAAGAGATCTGGATTTCTGAAGAAAGCACCTGCGGTTAGTGGTTAAAACACCACCCACGAACCCGAGCGTGAGCAGAGTGATCCAATTCTTCGCAGATTTAGGTTAGATAATACTTTTCAGCCTCAGACTGTATTAGAGTGGGAGTCAGACAGGAGAGAGAGCGAAAAGTGGGAAATGAGGGATCTCTCAGTGGAACGTTAGCCGAGAAAAAAACAGCGGTGTTATGTAAATAGACCCTTCTGTGCTTAAGAATGCACATATTTTCATTCAATGTCAAAACACACATATTCTGCCTCAGAGAGAAAAAAACTGTCATTCTTGCTTTCTCATTCACTTGGCTTTTATTCACATTTCAAATATGCTAACGCTAGCAAGATCTTTACATTCCACTGTGTGCCTTGGAAAAACCAGACTTCCATCTGAGCATTCAGATAGAATAATAATCATAATAATAATAATAATAATATTAATAATAATAAAAGCAGCATCCCAGTTTAAAGTCAAAAGCCATATGTGATGAGTGTATCATAGTGTTCAGTATCTATGTGCTCGTTTGCACATCCTCAGTTCATTAAAAAGGATCTAGAACCTGATAAATAAAATTAAAAGCTAGCCAAACATCTCGGCAAAATCATCATCATCATCAATCAATCTCACGCTGACAATAAAATCAGATAGAAAAGTGACTCAAGCTCACAAAGAAATAAAAAGGAAGTGAATTCCGTGTATTATTGGTCGTTTGCGTGCGAATATGTGTGTCCTCGGTTATAGACATCCATCCCAGAAAAAAGGGGAAAATGGCTCCTGTCAGTCATGTTACCTTCCCTAGGTGGTCCTGTGTGAAAGTACTAGCACCCTCCAGGGCTTGTATCATTTGCAGAGGATCCCATGTGATGGTTTTTTGACTCTAGAGGCAACCTGCAGCCGCCTCGGTCTTTCGAAAGAGAAAAAATGACTACTGTGGGCTTTCAAAGGCATCCCAAGGTTAATGTGCTTTCTGAAATGCCGCTTTCCTGACATATTCTCCAGGGCAAGACGTACACCGGGAGGCGCTGCAGGTCTGTTGGGCAGCCGCCGATCTTGCTCTGCATCTTTCCAGCTTTTTTCATAGCCATCAATAATTTAAACAACTCATAAAGAGGAAATTTTAAGAAAAAAATAACCAACAAAGGAAAAAAACTAACTTAAGATTCCATCAGTGAGCCACAATGTAAACATTTTCCCTCTGCGGCCTGGCGGTGACGCTATAGTAGCACCTCAGGCTTCCTCTCTGTGTCTGTGCGTCTCACATGAGAGTCTGCCCTCTCACTGGTACTGGAGGTAATTCTTCAGTGACTGGGGCAAAGGCAACGTCTCGATCTCCTGTAGACGCTCTCGTCCCAGAGCCAGTCGCGCCGCACGTCGACACAGGTCCATTAGAGGGAGAGGCTCCGCTGGAGAGAGAAACACAGAGTACTGTATGTTAGAATTGTTTTCAATGGAACATTTGAATACACGTAGACTTGAAGACAACATACTTTAGAAGTGTTTGAACATTTGAGTTTTAAATATTTTGAGATCCAAATATTGAAAATCGTATGTAATAATCTACTTGCTCTCATGTTGTTCCAAGCAAATGCTTCATAAATGTACCATAAAAGATCAGACTCAAAAGAACAATTCGTTATTAAACTGGCCCAATTTCATGAACAGATTCCACTCAATGATTTTGTGAGCCAGATCAGTTTTCTTCACTGAAAAGATTCAACTCAGAAGAGTGATTTGTTCATAAAGTGGACCAATTTGTGAATACATCATTCAAACTGATGCTGTGAAGCAGATCTGCTGACTCACTAGAAACATTCAACAAATTAAATCAACAATTCATTCAGAAAATTGACTTGATTCTTGATAGTCACTTGATAAATACCAATTAGACCAATGTACAAATGATTCAGTGAACCAGATCAGTGAAAAGAATCAGCTAAAAATAATAATTTGTTTACTCAGTTTATCAGTCCCTCCAGTATTCTAATGAATCAAAAAAATGAAGAAAAAGTGTATTATCAAAGCAAAACACATTAATTGAAGCAAATGACACCATAAGTTTTGAGAAAAACAGTCACAAAAGTCATTTTAGGACATCGATATAAGATAAAAGTCCCTGCAAAATCCTGGACATAAAATTCAAACTGATTCCGACTCAAATGACACCTCAAATAACACTGTAAAATAATGGTTCATTCACAAACTGGACCAATACCATGAAGCAGTGCAATCAGTGCATTCCTCGAGAAGATCAGCCTCCAATTAATTAACAAATCATTCATCAAGAATTTGTGAAGGAGATCAACTGATGCCTTGACAAACAATTTGCACCAAAATCATGACCAGATAAGTTGACTTGAAACCAGACCAATTCCTGAACAGATCTGAAACCATACACAATTGGTTCACATTTTCCCCCCAAACCAGATTCTTTTTTAATTTAGCTTTTTACAAATGTTGACAAATGGCAAATGTTTTTTTTTTCAGATATAAAACGTCTCACAAAAAAAGAAATTGACTTAAGAACCCCTAAAAATTAGGTGTTACCTGAAAATCATTCTAAACAAAAAGAGAGATCAGTGTGCGTTTGAGTTTGACAGGAAATTTCAGTCATACTGAAGATTTCATTTGCCGCTAAATGGTTCCCTTAAAAGTCCACAATCCAGTGTTTGTGTGTGTCTTGCTTCTCTACATAAGCTGACAGAGCAGTTCAATAATGCATGGATCTTGCCACTGGAGCTCGGTATCCATCAACAGAGCCGCTGCGCCTCCCATCTGGCTTGAGTCAGACACAGATCCAGCCAAGACTTCATACTGACAAACACAAAAACAGCCACCGCTCCATCTGGACAAGACGCCACATCTCCTCGGTTGGCCATCAGGAACTTTATCAGGACCTGTGCCGATATGACTAATCAGATCACCCGGGTGGAGGCCGTTCCCTCAGCCGGCTGGTCAGAGTAAGAGATCGTGATTGGATAAGATGGTTAGTAGTAAGCATTTTAGACTAACCAACAAAAAAAAAAAAGAAAAAAAAAAGAGGAATAGTTATACAGCTGTACTGGCACAATGCGAGCACCCACATTGAATATTTATAGCCGTGATGGAGTCCCACACAGAACATGTCGTGAGTTTGCTTTTCCTCCATCCTGGCAGCTGAACTGAAGCCATGAGCAATGTAATGCCATCGCATATTGCTAATTTCACCACGACAAGTTAAAGTGAAACAACCAATCCCTGAAGAGCTCTAAATGATTTAAATGGCACAGTGATGGCTTTTCATTCTTAAGTTGTTGCTCGTCAAATCGAAATTTCATGTTGCACTCGGGGAGGAGGAATAGTTCAGTTTTAATGCACATGTTCTGTGCCTCCAAAAACAATTTGTGCTATCTTTTGTGCTAAACAGTGCTATCTTTGCTATTTCTAAAGGGTTATTTATACAGCAGTCATACAACAACCACAATAAGATTATATATAATATATATATAATATATAAATATATATATATAATATATAAATATATATATATATATATA
>CAIGQW010012753.1:532166-543478 GCA_903798125.1 Danio choprae | reverse complement strand
TATTATTATTATTATTATTATTATTATTATTATTATTATTATTATTATTATTATTATTATTATTATTTCTGCATTACACACAACTGGGGATAGTTCACAAACAAACAAATAAACAAACAAACAATCAAATAAATAAATAAATAAGACTCTGAACCATAAGACCTTATGAAGTCTTATGTTGAACAGGTATATTTTTGGCAATAGCCACAAATACATTGTATAGTTCATGTAAAATGTACAATGTAATAGGACATTGTAAAAATCACAGATCATGTTCTATGAATATATTTTATAAATATCCTAAAGTAAATTAGTAATATGCATTGCTAAGCACATTTTTAGACCATTTAAAAGCTATTTTTTGAACTCTCTGATTCCAGATATTCATCTAGGCCAAGTATTGTTCAATCTGAAGCAATTATACATCAATTAAAAGTTTATTTATTCAGCTTTCATGAATAATGCTTTATAAAAGACTTATGACTGATTTTGTGTTCCAGGGTGAAAAATAAATAAATAAATAAATAAATAAATAAATAAATAACATTTTATAAATATAACATTTTATAAATATATACACATATTAATAGAAACGGGAATAAAATAAAACAAATCCCTAGCTTTTCTTTTTGCATTTCATTTTTGATTGACCTCTACCTTTAAGAAATAAAAATAAAATTATGTAAAAATTGAATAAATCTTTTAATCATCATAAAGCTTTGTTAACATGCCACTGTGAATCTGTTAATATTATTCAGTTCTCAATATTTTACACAGCCATTAGGAGCCATCAAATCCAAAACACATCACTCAGATCCATCTGAGCCAATTTGGATCCCCATCTACATGCGGAATGACCATGGAGTTCTCCCACAGTCAGCAAAAATGGACTGTAGCCGAATATTGATCGTGCCAGACGCCCAACCCCAGCCTCCTTCCCTGAACCCGTCCAGCAGAATCCAACACTACTGGAGTCTGGATGAGATTAAAGCTGGTCAACAGCAGAGTGGATGCAGCAGGGTTTTTGGGGGAGGCCAGGTAAACAGCTTTGTCATGATGACAGAGAGTTGCGGAGGGCAGGGCATCGGGGAAGGGAAACTCTAGCAGAAATGGATAGTTTCGTAATAGACAGATTTATCATAGGCTGTACTTGTGTCCAGAAATGGGCTCCAACGAATGACAGAGCCTCCTCTTCGGAAGCCCAATACAATATCCAGATGGAATGTAATGGAGCCAGACTTCGAGAACTTGACAGGGCATTTTAAAGAAATGAGGTGCAATGGGTTTCAGTTGGCTCCAGGTTTAAAATCACAACTTTAATCAAAGAGTATATGCACAGTTTGAGCATTACAAAGCATCTGAGATGTACATAAACACAAACAGGAACAGATACACATGATCCGCCCACAGATTCCCAGCAGCACTCAGACAGAGTTGGAAGCACAAGTTTATATTTCCCAGTAGCCTTGGAGCAGTAGGAAACCGAGACACGCATACAGAGATTCAAATGCAGTTTGAAGTTTCAATGACTAACTCACAAAGCTCTGTTCAGATAGTGGGAGAAGGCATGCAAGATCACTAGGAGCCAAAAAAAGAAAGCTCTGTCATCGTTTAGTCACCCTTGAGTCGTTCCAAACTTTTATGACTTATGTGAAACGTAGATGTTTAGAAACATGTCAGAGCTACTACTGGATTTCTAGAACTACTACACATCATTCTGACCGTTCATATTAGACTTACATTCTGTTGAGTATTCAGAATGAAGCTTTGAATGAAGGATAATTTTGTTTTGCAATGTATAATTGAGTAGCAAACCACCCACAAAGGTGCGTGTTTATCTTTGTGTCTATCAAGCAAAAAATCTTTTCAATGCTGTCTAAATAAAGACTGAAGTCTAAATTCACTGGTCTGTGATCCAGTATGATGATCAGAAATGATCAGTATGATATGTCTGGCCTTCTCATGGACCAGTACAAAAAGTACATGTATCTGAAATGTGCAATAAAACATACCACAAGTAATGCATTTCAGATTTGTAAACATGCAGACAGCGCCCTCTAGTTGATATGTCATCTGAAACTTGCAACAAAATATAACTGGAACAACGTATTTTATGTTTTGCCTAAACTGGACTTTCCAACACTCTAAAGGTTCTGGAAACAATGCTACACAGCCACAACTGACATTAAAATTTATGAATAAACAAAACATATAAATACACAAATTACTGCAATTGATTAGTTTTCCCCCCAGGAATTGTAATTTACTAAGAAGTTTCAAAATGTGTACTTTTTTTGTGCTGTATCAGTACTTTTACCGCACTATATACATTCAACCTCCAGTCACGACTTTATATGTTTATTTTTTTATTGTCTTTGGTTATTGGCTACGTAGAACAATCAGTCTAGTGATTCTCATCCAATCAAATCGCGCATATCAAAAATTGCATCAGGCAAAAGCATTAAAAGTGTCCAAGAGACCGACGATGACCAAAAGACTATTTAGACTGCATGTCAATGATGAGAAGATAAAGGATGCCAACTCTATGATGACTGAAGTCCTCAAATGGCCTTAAACAATAACTAAATGCACTACATGTTGTTACATTTTCAAAAACATGCACAAATTGCATGTATTCTATCAGTTCTGCAGTGTCAACTGCTGTGTACCTGTTGTATATTTGCAAGTAATTGTATTTTTTTGTAAGAGTGCGATTTTTCAGTTCTCTTTTCACCACTGTGAATAAATAGCTCTATTATGCTAGCAATTGTCATATTAAACATAAGGACATGAATCCGAAATTCTAATGAATGTAAAAATGTATTAGTTCACCAACATTAACAGAAACCACAATACTGCAAACTAGCATGTGCATGATACGCCTGCATGCAAGAAAATAACTGTCTACATCAGCAAGCATCAATAGTCTTTATTTTCCATTCAAAAATAGAAATGAAACTATAGGACTCCAGTTACACAATCCAATGTAGATGCTAATACACTTCTCATTCTTTCCGTGAACAGGCCTTAACTTCTGAAAATATCATTAATAAAGGGCAAAATTGGACAGTAATGCATCAAGCAGACCTGATCATACTTTCTAATCAGGAACAGATTATCGCCACTACTTCAAATATTCCAGATCAGCAAACCGTTAATACGGCGCAGCAGGAAAATTGACTTTTAGAGAGTCAGATAATAGTCAATTTGAGACACAAATGAGTCAGTACATGCTAATGTGTGCCGCAGGTAATGAATCACGGGGCGCAGCGGGAGTCGCGGGCGTCCTCTCTCTCTCTGTGGACCGATGCCTATAAATGAACAGAACTAGCAGCAAATCCAAAGCTTCCCACTTCCATTATTCTAAATCAGGAAACTCTGAATGATTCAGATATTAATTTTGCACCTCTAATTAGCATTACAATTTCATTGCTTCCTCCCAGAGACAGTGGGACGACTTAAAATAACCATTCCCTCTGAGAAACAAAGGTGAGTGAGGAACACCCACTGAGAGAGAGAGAGAGAGAGAGAGAGAGAGAGAGAGAGAGAGAGAGAGGAAGAGAAGAGAAGAGAAGAGAAGAGAAGAGAAGAGAAGAGAAGAGAAGAGAAGAGAAGAGAAGAGAAGAGAAGAGAAGAGAAGAGAAGAGAAGAGAAGAGAAGAGAAGAGAAAGAGAAAGAGAAAGAGGAAGAGAAAGAGAAAGAGAAAGAGAAAGACTCCTGTTTGTTTGCTTTGGGATTGTATGCGAGTATATACAGATCAAAACGAGTCACCTTCAAAGCTTTAGCGGATTATGAGTGCACTGTGTCCCTCTGTCTCAGTGTGGGACAAATATGTCTGGAGAATCTCAGACAGGCTATCTATATTCAGGCTTTAACCTTTCTCATCTTCTCATCCCATCTCTCTCTTTCTCCTCAACAGTTCTTTATCATCAAAGACCCAGTTTGAATTCATGGCAATTCAGGAAGCTGACCAACAAAAAATTTAGGTTTTTTTTTTTTATCACCTTGTTTACATTTTCACCAATCTGAAAAATAAATAAATGAATGAATGAATGACTAAGACATTAAAAATCTTACAGTAAGATAAAGTGTAATAACAACAATAATAATAATAATAATAATAATAATAATAATAATAATAATAATAATAATAATAATAATATAATAGTAACACAGTCAATTGCAAAAATGTACATTTTAAAATTATAATATGAAAGCTTATAATATGATAATAATATGGGAAAATAAAAAAATAAAAAAAATTATAAAAATAAATCGCTGTACTAATAACAACAATATAATAACCACCACAACCAATAATAAAAATAATAAAATATATTTATATATATATAATAATAATAATAATAATAATAATAATAAGTCCTATGCAAAAACGTTACTAAATATACTTTGGCTTATACTGCTTTCTTATACATATAATAGTAATGTATTTAAAGTCACTTAATTGTATTAAGAATTAATTGTAATATTTAATATTACAATAAAATTCAATATTTTTTCAGTTTTGATGTGAAAGTAGTAGTAGTAGTAGAAGTAGTAGTAATAATAATTATAAAACAATTGGGCAGCGCGGTGGTGCAGTGGGTAGCGCTGTCGCCACACAACAAGAAGGTCGCTGGTTCGAGCCTTGGCTAGGTCAGTTGGCATTTCTGTGTTGAGTTTGCATGTTCTTCCCGTGTTCGCAAGGGTTTCCTCCGGGTGCTCCAGTTTCCCCCACAGTCCAAAGACATGCGGTATAGGAGAATTTAATAAGCTAAATTGTCCATAGTGTATGTGTGTGAATGAGAGTGTATGGGTGTTTCCCAGTGATGGGTTGCAGCTAGAAGAGCATCCGCTGTGTAAAACATATGCTGGATAAGTTGGCGGTTTAATAAAGGGACTAAGTCGAGAAGAAAATGAATGAATGAATGAATAATAAAATGTTAATTTAATCCATGTTTAAGAATGTTATGATTAAATTCTATAAATTCTCAAAATAAAAAAAAGAGAAGAAAAAAACACCCCTAATAATAAACCACAATGGACCATTATGGTTTGTTTTTCTCTTTTATTACTTTTTCTACTTGATTAACTTTGGTAAACACTACATCAAACACCAGGGAACAAAATCTTTAAAGCATTAAATTCCGATCAATACCAAAAATAACTAAAAGTTCCGGGTGGATTCTTCCACTTTGTACTGAAAGCTTCCACTTGCTTGTTTTCCAAAACACTGCAAGCAATCCTGCACAATAGCAATGACTTTGGATCATGAGAGAATGGCCAGCAGTTTCGTGGAAGCATGCATTATGCAGCGCTAATGCATGTTTTATGCGATCTGTACACATGAAGGCCCATGTGAGCCTCAGTGCGGTAATGGCTTCTGCTGAGATGGACAGTGGGGAGAGCGATACGGTCACACTAGCCTTTATATGCCTCATTTGCAGAGCCACAACACAAGCAAATACATATGGCATCTGTACTGATCAAATACTGTTCTACGAAAATCATCATTAACAAAGCTGCTATAGAAAACTGATGCAAACATGAAAGTTCAAGGTTCAAAGTGTAGGGAAAAAAAAAACATTAGTGATGAGTGCATTAAAAATTAAGACAATGAAATAGAAATGTGCTTTCTTCAGTTAAAGGGATAGTTCATCCAATTAAAAAAGAACATTATTATTTTATGCACTTTTAGGCCCTTTAAGATGTAGATAACTTATTTTCTTCCTGAAAACATTTTCAGCAGATATTGTTTGTTTTTTTGCTTGTTTGTTTTTTATTCAATGACACTGTGATAAATAAAATAACAAAACAAATAAAAAAATGCATAGGGCAAAACAAAAAAATATGTTTTTCTAAAGAAAAAATAATAATCATCTGCATCTGAAGAGAAAAATATGAGAGAAAAATAAAATAAAATAAAATAGAAAACTATTAAAAAAAAACCAATAAAAAACTATTAAATTAAATAAAAAATACATTTAAAAACTATTAAAATAAAAAACTATTTAAATATAAAATAAAATAATAAAATAATAAAATAAAAAACTGGTAAAATAAAAACAATAAAAACTATTAAATTAATATTAAATTAAATTAAATTTTTTTTTAAAAACTATAAAAATAAAAAAAATTAAATAATATAAATAAAATACTAGTTGACCAATAAACTACTAGTCAATATCAAATTATTTTCTCTTACTGTTTTCAGTGCTTTAAACAGTCTACTTAAGAGGTTGTTTAGGCTGTTCCCTTCAAATCCAGCTGCCTATGTAGGTAGTTACCTCAGCAAATACTAAAATATACCTTATGTTTGGTGCATAAAGTGCACGAATTCATTCGACCAAAAAACACAGCAATCAGCAAAAGCCCTCTGGCACAGGCAGAGAAAGTCTGTGCTATATTAGACATAATAAATGAAGCAGCAAACCCATACAAAACCTAGACAAGCTGTCAAGCGCTTACCACCTTGACATTTAGTGGCATTCAGCGTGACAAATAGCTTACACTTTAAATCTTTGAGACAGAGGTGTTTGTAACCACACCAGAGGAGCTCAGTAGATGCAGCTGATATCTGCGACCTTCCTATAGTAAATGCACCTGGCTTGACTGTTTACAACTAATGTATACATTGAATGCAACTACATATGCATAGAAAAGTGATGATACACACAGGGGGGTGTATCTTCAGGGATGTTTCATGAAAGCACTTCTGAAGGTCGTATGACCGCTTCCCACAAAATGTATACCTTGAATCCATTTTATAAATGCCTCATTTGAAAATGTATTCACATCTGCTGGTATTTACATCTGGTATTAGAATGAGATGCCACCAAAAGATAGTCATTCAGTTTTAGAGGTCATCTCAAAATAGTAGCAGGCTATTAACAATAAGGCTTTTTCTTAAACAAAGAACATAACAGCACCATCTAGCCTGTCACCATTATACTGGTATTAAATATCAATTATACAGTAGCAGTTCACATATGGGTTTGTGCATTCCATTGCTCTGCTTTTCCATTATTATTCCATGAAAATATGCACTAGACGGATGCGAATGAACATTGCGTTCACATTTCACACCTTTTGAAGCATCTTGTGCATGAAATGGCATTTTAAAAACATGCCACCAGTTTAAAGTTCAGCTCGAGTCTCACAGCATATTTTGTTTTCCTCTATTCCATTGCCTGTTATGTTCTTTAACCCTTTGACACACACTATGAAAAATGCAAGGTTCCAATATTAAGCATTTGTTACGTTAATTGGCTTTGACAAATGGATTTAAGTGGATTGAACATAAAACTAAAAATCTAATTTTCCCAAAAACATCTTAAGAATTTGTTGTTTCAGCTCATTCTAAATATGTTTGCACAATTATTTTTGAGTGCATGTTAAGTGCGTCGTGTGATCAGCTTCTAAATTCAAATCTGCTTTCCCGTGATGATTAGTGCTGAGCCTGAGAAAGATGTGCATGACAATTTTCATAAATACTAATTTATCAGTGTTTTCCGACAAATAATATTTTTTTTAGGTTCAGCCATTTAAGTACACTCAAAAAACTTTTCAACTACTTATTTAAAATGAGTTGAAACAACACAATTTTTATGTTTTTGGGAGATAACTTAATTGTTTTATGTCCAAGCCACTTAAATTTGTAAAAACAAAGTTCTGTGTAGAATCCAGCATTTCTTTACAGTGTAAGTGCTACACAACATTTATGGTTCACAAATACACGCTGATATATTGTGACAGAAATAACAATTATTTTTAAACATAATCAGACAATGCACCTTATTCACATCAGATGCACACTGTTTGGGTTTCTACATTGTTTACATTATTCTTCTCCCAGTTAAACAGCCACTGACTTTAACGTATTTCGGGAGAAATTGATGAAATAACATGTTGTAAATCCAGCAGCTCTAATATTGACTAACATGTCGGCACTCATCACATATGATAAATCAAGTAATATGAGCATTAATAAAATGCTTAAAAAAACAAAATACATGTTCTTACATTTGAGAATCAGAATATCAGATATTTAACAATATGACTTGGATGTTTGTCAGTATTTGCAGAAAAGGGAAAAAAAAACAGTATAGAGATAAATCATTGTGCAGTGATGTGTATGTGATAAACTTGATATGTTGCCATGGAAACTTTAAAGTGACATTCTAAATAATGTTGACATTAAAACACTCACACAGGGGGGACAGCAGGAGCATTTAAATCTTATGTGTGAAAAGGTTTAACACAAAAAGCATTTTGGGTGAATAAACCTTTAGGATTAGAGACATGTTCTGTTTTTTAGTTCTAGTTATGTTGTCAGTATGTACAATTGTAACATTCAAATAAATCAATAAAATCTGAAAAAAACACCTGGCACATGGTGGTCTTTTACTGCTATCTGGAAGGCATCAGAACCCATTAGATTTTACAAGAAAAAGCGAACAAAAAACTGGACCCTGTATATACCTGTATTCATCCCCGATAACTCTTGATCTGATCATGTGAGACGCATGTTAATGCCAGATGTTAGCAGTCTGGGGGAAAATCCAAGAAACTGTGCTGAAACACAGAGGTCTGACACAAAACAGGACTGTGTGTGCTTCTACACATAAGTATGTGAATATGAGGAACATGAGGAGTGTGTGACCGCCGTATTGTTTCAAAAAGGATAATATGCTGCTTCACATTTAGCTCCCCCTGAAGAAATAACACAAAGATGCGAAACTCTATACCAACATTTACGCAAAGAAAAAATGCATTTGTCAGTGCACAGTTAGAAATAGAAAACTGCTGGAGCCAGATGTAGGCAAGATTACATGACAGGGACAGATTAACACGTCTTGTGTCACACAATATGTTTGGGAGAAAAAATGCAAAACAATCTGGGTTGAGTTTAGTAAAACGTTACAGCACTTCAGCGCTTTATTCCCAAAGCATATGAAATCTTGTTTACAGCGAGAACAGCTGCCGGCAAATAGCAACATTTTGGGGTGTGTTTGTATTTTTATCCAATTTGGAGAATTATTATGTGCTGAAACAATACAAACTGCATGTCAAAATAAACCCAGTTAATGGTGCAATCTGAAGTCCTCCCTTTGAGACACTGACTTTCAAATTATAAACAAAGGTCAAATGTTTTAGTTTCATGCGACCAGTAGTATAGAGCAAAATACAAGTGCTGGAAAAGGCAGCACTCCTTTAAGAAAGAAATTCCCTTTTTTTGAGATGTAAAATAAATAACTGTTGAGTCCCTAGAATGTGTCTGTGAAGGTTCAGCTCAGGATATATTAGAGATCACTTATAACAGCTTGTCAAATGTGCTCATATTTGGTGCATTTTGACTGTGTTCCTTTAAATGCACATGAGCTGCTGCTGATATCCAGAAGAGGGCGGATCATATAATGCTATTCTGACAAAAACAACAAAACAAGTGAATCTCACATAACCAAAATGCCAGAAATTACCAGCAGTAGTTTGAAGCCTTGTTTGTTCAAACCAAAGTCCGACATTGGATGTGTTTTCATTAAAATTAGGTTTAAGACCAAAACTGGAATATTGCATAAAGCACCATTTCAGTCTAAGGAGTCAACAGCCAAAGAGAACAAAAGGATCACTTCCTGACAAACTGGCAGAAAATATCCCCCCAAAAATGGAATTTGCGGTGGTAGGAGAATCCAATGTGTACCATTTTTCTTACATAACAATTTGCATCTCAAGAGATCCAATGTAATGTGTTTCCATCATAGTTTATGTGCATTTTTTTGGTTGTGCATATACGTTTTTATGTGCATTTTCAAAATGTATGCACATCTTGACATTACTACAAACCATTTTTTATGTGATATTCCTAAATAATATATTCCTAAATGCGCATAGAAATATTTGCGATAAATCCAACGACAGCTCTGGTCTCTCTGAATGAAGTCAGAATCAATAGTAACTTTAGCCACATTAGCCATACATAAACAAAGGAAACATTCACAATATGAAGGTAATAAGGGTAGAGCTGTGTTCAAATGATCCTAGTTTGAAGACATTAAATTTATGTTGTGCAAATATACCACTCTTTACTAATATTCTTCAGCTCAAATTAAAATTCAAATGTCCTGATTGGCTCAGATGTCGGAAGTCTGGATGTTTATGTTCAGTGGGACATCCAACAACAGCATTTGTAATGTGTTTTGGCATTGTAAATCTCTAGCTGCTACAGCATGTAAACAGACATGGTGACTGCTGAAGAGGTGGGTAAATATAAAAAGATCCGGTGCTACGTAACTAAAGGAACAAAATCTGAGAAACTTATATATTTTACATGCATGTAGAAAAAGGATTACCAAAACAAATTTAGTAGGTTGTCCTTTTTTCAAGTTTTCTGGGTTAGCAGATGCACCGGGGACCCGATTATAGCATTAAAACATGTGAAAAGTCAGGTTTGCAGTATATGTCCCCTTTAAAGTACATCATAAAAACTCTCAAAAAACAGTGCAAAGGGAGAGCATTGCATGCTGGGAAATAAATGCCATGTGTCTTGGCTCAGAGCTACAACCCACAGATATTCCTTCCTTATTCCTCTCATATCCTCTTTTCATCTGTTCTCTCCTCACATTTTTTATTTTTATTTTTTTGCTCCTAAAGATGTGAGTCATTCAAGCTCAGATGCTCCTCCGCCAGGCCTCTGTTTACAGATCACTTCACTCTTTGTGCTTCATATGGTGTGCAGATCTTCCTTTGGGGTGAATTTAGATGCGATACTGCAATGCTGAGAGGCAAGTGACTATAAAGAAATAGGGAAGTGAGCAGAGGTACAAAACAGCCCTAAAATGCTTTTTAAAAAAATCAAAACAATGCCACAAGTTCTTACAACTGGACTGCGTGACTGTTAGGCAATCATTTACAAGCTACGAGTGAGAAAAGGATCTCATAAAGTGGCAAAGTATGCTGAATTAATCCTAAAAACACAACACAGCTGTAAAACAAACTATAACTTGGTGTTTACAGTGTCAGTTCTTGGTAGCAATTACTGCAGTGAAATATGTGGTGGTGAGCTGTAAGTCTGTATTTAATCCCTTATCACCAGTGACTTTAGCAGTAAAGCACAATTACATCCGGGAATTCATTTTATTATAAAGCAAAATATAGATTTATTTTGAATATATCTGTTTATATACTGCTCAAAAAATAAAGGGAACATTTAAACAACACAATGTAACTCCAAGTGTTCCCTTTATTTTTATATACATATATATATATATACACATACA
The DNA here is from genome assembly GCA_903798125.1 of Danio choprae. Lineage (NCBI taxonomy): Eukaryota > Metazoa > Chordata > Actinopteri > Cypriniformes > Danionidae > Danio > Danio choprae. The sequence goes on along the minus strand of CAIGQW010012753.1, from coordinate 532,202 downwards.
TACATATATATACATATACATACATACATACATACA
>CAIGQW010012753.1:518785-531766 GCA_903798125.1 Danio choprae | reverse complement strand
TATATATATATATATATATATATATATATATATATATATATAAAAAATTTACATATATACTATTGCTTTACTTGGCTATACTTGAACTAAAATATGTATAAACCACATTTTTCCAACTGATATCCATGCAGTTTTAGAAACATCATTTCACTAAGAAACTATATAGAATAATGCAATTTTAACTTTAATTACTTTCACACCACATGGTGGTGGATTAATTTAATTGTAAGACTTTACAATAAGGTTATATTAGTTAACGTTAGTTCATGTATTTATTAACACAAACAAACAATGAACAATACATTAATTACGGTATTTATTCACGTTTTTTAACGTTAGTTAATAAAAATATTGTTCATTGTTAGTTCATGTTAACTCATGGTCCATTAGCTAATGTTAACAAGCATGAATTTAGATTTTAATAATTTATAAGTAAATGTTGAATTATGATTAATGAATGCTGTACATGTATTGTTCATTATTAGTTCATGTTAGTAAATACATTAACTAATGAAACCTTATAGTAAAGATTGACCAATTAAATGAACTATAAAATAACGAAGATAAAAACAATGAGAAATGAGTGATCAGCTGTGATAGCTAAAATATATGATTTCCTTAAATATGAATTTAAAAGCCATACCACAGCAATTTTAAATTAACCCTACTTAGTGTTTTAAAATTGCACTTTTGAAAATTATTATGTTATTTTAATCATTAATGTATATATCTCTTGACTATTTCATTACAATTATTGCCTGTTTTAGGACATTATATTAATTTAGAGACTTCATGTCATGATTTAATTCTTTTTTTTTATTTCTTTAACATCACAGGGTGCTGGGTGGACCATTTAACTGCAAAAAGTAATGTGATCAAAAGAAAGCGTGATCAGCTAAAACACCTAAAATATATGCTTCCCCTTAAACATTAATAATAAAAAACTAAATTGTGTAATCACAACATCTTATAATAATGATCAAAAGTCTGATAATTACATGTTAACTACTTCAAGATGAATAATTAATTAAAATGTCACGAATATTGCGTTGAATACTTGTTTTGCTTTCCTTTTTTAAACTGCTGTCGACACAGTTTTAGAACATCATATTCATTTAGAGACTACAAGAATGCTTTATTATTATTATTATTATTATTATTATTATTATTAATCACACCATAGGTTGCTGAGCTGTTTAAAAGAACTACAATAAAGCTGTTCAATAAAAATCTACACTGAAAAAAAAAATAATAATAATAAATAAATATTTATTTAAATAATTAATAATTAAGACCACAAAGTGTACAAGATAATCTATTGTAGAGCAAACTACAAGAACAAGTTTTATACAACCTTTACAACCTTCACAACTAAATGTTATAATATTACAGTTGTTGAAAATATCCTTGTAGTGAATGAAAAATAATCACTGTGCGATTTCACACACTGGTCGTTGTTAATGAAACATGGGCAGAATGCTTAAATCCTTCACAAATCCATTCTTACATAAACTGTCCCATTGTTCCACTCAATTAAAAGTGATGATTTGCAGAATAATAGTCTTAAGCATTGTGTTTCTCTGGCATCATGAATAAGGCCCAGTGTTTATTTTGTCTGACTGCAGAGAAGGCATTTCACTCACGTTTTGGCACTTTGTTTCCACGTGGCCCTCAGCAACGTGACTTTAGAACCAAAACAAGCATTTCACGTTCAATCAGTTCTGAAGAACGCAACAATCTACAGTACTCAGCATTTCCTGATTTCCATGACACTATAATAATAAAGGTGTAAAGCATTCCTGTAGTTTATAACATAAACAAACCCCATCACTGAGAGAGAGAGGAATTAAAAAAAACTGATCTGTAAATGTGAAAGCAGAAGTGGGAGGAGATTTCTGATAACTCCCTCTTCATGTAAAACGAGCCGATCAGTGACTAGTTTGCACACACTGTACTAAACACACAGGACTCTACCTGTCAGATGGACTACATTACAATACTGAAAAACATTGGTAAACAAGAATAATGGACAACAGGAATGTGCTAAATAATGGTAAGATTGCGGTTTGATTTATTTTTTCACAATAGATGGAAATACTAATTACTGCTTGATTTGAGTATGACATTTTGTGATTATATGAATGAAAACATGCTTATAATTAACTAATACCATCATTACTTGAAATAAAGTAATACATGTTCATTGAAATTAAAAACTAATACAAAGAATTTATTAATACAATTACAAAAATGTAACAACACTGGTTGAATAGCAATGTAAACTGAAAAGGTAGTTTAAAAAAAAGTGAACTGAATTTATTTACAAAGTTTTCAAAATTTTTCTGTCTAAAAACACAACAGAATGTAAATGTAAAATGTTTTTGCATGTGTTCCATGTTACAGCCCTGTCTGCCTCCAAAATCTAAAGGAACACTGCACTTTTTTGACAATAGGATCATTTTATAACCATCCTAGAATTAAGCAGTTGGGGTTTACCATTTTTTAATCCATTCATCCAATCTCTGGGTCTGACAGGAGCAAGCTTAGCTTAGCATAGATCATTGAATCAGTTTAGACCATTAGCATCTCGCTCAAAAATGGCCAAAGAGTTTCTATCAAAAATTTCACATTTTCCTATAAAGCTTAACTCTACTGTAGTTACATTTTGTACTGAGACCAATGAAACTATACAATAGAACTGTAGAACTATAGGAACTATACTATACCATCACATCAACTATAGAAACTATACCATCATTCCAGTGTAATAATCAAGAAACTTTTGCAGTTGAATCTAAAATGAGTTGTAAAATTAGCCTTTTTAATTTTTTTTTAAGTGGAGTATTCCTTTAAGACTCAATCTAATTTGCCATTCATCACTTGTCTTCCAACAGCCCCCAATGACATCATCCCCGCTTTACGGCTTTTAATTGTAGGCCAAAAGCGAACAGGAAGGAGTTCGGTGGCCAACACAATATTGGGCAAGGAAGCATTCAATACATGGGGTGGAGCGGAGAGTGCCGTAGCACATGGAGAATCTGAAGGCAGACACCTGATAGTTGTAGACGCCTGCGGATGGGGCTCGGACGAGAACCTGGTTCCCAAACAGGAGAAACTGGAACTATTTAATGCCCTCTCGCTATGTGAGCCCGGACCCCACGTCCTGCTTCTAGTCATTCCCCTTCTGCACTTTAGCCACTCCGAAAGAGCTGCTCTTAAAAAACGCATGGAGATCCTCACAGAGGGTGTGTGGCGTCATACTATGGTTGTATTTACATTGGGCGACCGTCTGCGCGACAGCATACAGGGCTACATTCAGGCATCTGGGAAGGACCTCCAGTGGCTGATGGAGAAGTGCAGGTACAGGTATCATGTTCTGAACAATAAAGCACCGCAGGACAGACAGCAGGTGTGCGGTCTGTTGGACCGGGCAGAGGACATGCTGATAGAGAATGGTGGATGGCACTTCTCCTTACATATGTACTGCAGGATGGAGGAGGAGTGGAATCGAAGAGAAAGAGAAATGAGAGAGAGGAATTTGGAGAGGCAAACCGGTCGAGGACTCGCTCTCGTTCCTAATCACAGTCGACAAGGTGGACTGCATGTGAACGATACGCTACTGAAATTAGTTTCCCATGGATAACCGCTAGATACAGGGCATTACTGTTTCAGCATGAACTCATAGCGAACTGTAAATATGTTGCATTCAGAAATTGTTGTAAAGTTGAATTAATGTTTAATGACTAAATTGGGGGAGATGTATGGCTTCAGTCCTGAAACTGGTCTTATGTTACCATTTCACCCATAGTTCACAAACATCATGCAAATAGGGAAGGAAAAAACTCACAAGTCACTGAGATTAAATGAAAAATATTATTGTAAATGTTATTTATAGGGCCTTACGAAAGATTTATTTTAAAATTGTATTGATTTATTTTTTCACATTTCTTTCACATTTCTTTGCTCCATTTTAATGGTTAAAATACATTTTAGTAAAAAAATATTATGCTTGGTTAATTAAAATCATGAACCTTATTCAGTCTAAGCAGTTTTTAAGTATGTAATGAAAACGTATTTTCAGGAAACCCTATGATCTGTGACAATTTCTTTAAGAAAATCTGACTTTTATTTTGATGGGTTGCTGTGAAAGTACTTGATATCCTCAAATAAAAACAGCAGAATACTTTAAAGGTTGGTTTGACTTAATATTCGCAAACATTTGTTTAATTGATATTGGTTAGGTCCAAATTACATTTTTTTCATGACGGATTTTCACTGTTCAACCTTTGTTTCCTGCATTGTAGAAATTATAGAGCTCTATATCATTTATTTTATGCAAATAGTCAAGGGTTACATAAGCTCAATATGGAAACCAATAGGATTAGGCAAACACAAAGATAATACTTTACAACATCTTACACAACAAGATTACAACCAAAGTGATAAAGGATAATCATAAAGCAGAAAGGAGCAAAGTGACGACTCCAATTACTTCCAATAACTTTTTTTTGACAGAGGTGAATAAAAGCAAATGTTAAAAAACAAAAAACAAACAACAACAAGAAGTGTTTTGCATTTCTTTTTTGCGTATTGGAGTCTTGCACAAAACCCTTCCAACTCATTTCACTTAGCCATTCAAATTTGATTTGCATGTACAAGCTTTTTGCATGCATTCAAAAGCCGGGAATGTATAAAGAAATCAAAAATGAGGAACTGAACTGGAACATGACGCAGAACTAAAAGATCTATGTCCTCATGACTTACGCGTGTCATGAAAACGTGGACATGATTCAACAATTCCATTAATTCGTCTGACGTATCTCTTATCTCTGTTCCTCTCTCTCCATGCATGCTCTCATATCTCTCACCTTTACCCCTGTTGAAGAGGCTTCTTCACATCATCCCCTCTCGTATTAATACTCTTTAAGGTGACTGATGGCCATGTCATTTCAGCATCGAGCCCCGAGCATAATTGATATGAAATTTGCACATCGTTTTTAACTGAGGAGGTGAGTTCCTTTAATGTGCTACTCAGGATGAGGCATTTCATTTAGCAGATCAAAGCAGGAGCGCGAGTAAACCGTTAGAGGCCCTACTTTCAAAGTAAAATTCTCTCTCTCGTCGTCACGCAGTATGTCAAACATCATCTTGTTACGGCTGGGTAAACAGACCTGAGTGGAATGATGAGAGGAACATCGAAACGCCGTCGCTCTACAGTCACTGCCTGTCTCTTAACGCAGACATACACACACACACACACACACACACACACACACACACACACACACACACACACACACACACACACACTGAGTCAGCCACCCTTCATTTGCATATGCTGATAGTTGCTAATTTATGTGTGCCAATGTAATGCTCCTGCTGGCAGGCATGTTCTGCTGTACAGGGACAGTAGAGAGAGAGAGAGACGTGATGCCTGGGAAGAGTCTCTGTGGACGGACTGGATTCGTTTCAGGGCTCTCTTACAGACACTCTGCCCGTTAAAGCAGGTGATCTACTGACCCATTTTCCATCCGCATGTCTCCGACCTTGAACAACAGAACCGCCAGACCCAGTTACCACATGTAACAGAACCAGACTGAGTTGGAGAAATAGACTGGCTCTCTTGCACACACATAGTTTTCTCTCAGAAAAACACCCGGAAAGATGTCACATGGGTGGTACCAACTCAAAAGGTACTCTAATATAGATCATTCATGTGGCAATATGCATGCTAAAAAGGTAGATAAGGTACAAAGGACAACACCAATAACAGTTTTTGTACTTTTTTTTCTGAAAGTGTAGCAAGGACTTTTCATTGACCTGTACTCACACAAAACCGACATTTTAAATAAATCAGTATTTAGTATGTTTATTATGCATCTTCCAGGTATCAATATGCATCCCATAGGGGTAAATAAGGTTCAAAGGTGTACTTTTGGAATAAAATAAGTACCACCTAATGCTATGTTCACACCAAAAGCAAAATTTAGTATTCACGCAGAGCAGATTAGATACAAAGTCAATGCAAATGCATGAATATAAGCAAGACCACATGAATGACACAGAATGTTCAATGCATTTACCAGAATTGTGTTACAATTTTAGTCACACTTTATTTTAAGGTCACATAGTTCCAATATACATTGTTGATTTAACTATTGAGTAATAATAATTAATTACATGTACTTATCCTATTTTAGGGGTTAGAATGTGGGTTAGGTTTAGGTTTAGTTACATGTAATTATGCATAATTCATTGTAACTACTATGGTAAGTGCTTGAAACACATGTAACTGTCAACTTAAGTTAAAGTGTTACCGAAATTTCACTTGAGGTGAAAAACGCCCTTCCTTAAATTAGAGCAAGGAATTCAGTTTTCCAGGTTTGGTGTAAACACAGCATTGCACTCTCAGAAAGAAAGTTACAGAAAATAGTACCATCAGTAGAATGGTACCTTTTCAGAAGGTACACTTTTGTACTGTTCGGGTACTAATATGTAACTTTATAGAGCCATCATGAAACCTTTAGGGGCAAATACTTAGAAAACTTGAAAATACTTTGTATTTTTGTTTCTGATACTGTAATAACAGTTTTGTACTTTACCTCCTAAAGCCATATCATTAACAAATAGCATTGTTTTTACAGTAATCTAATAATATTTGCTTTGAACATTATACCACTAGACCTTCCACCAAACCAATGTTTTTACGCAACTGTATTTTTTCAAACCTCTGTTTCAAAAAATGCATAAAAAGATGAAATAATAAACCAATAAACGCATGCCAATCAAAGTCTTTTAAAGAAAGACAATGACTTTTTATTACACATAATAAGAATAGATGTATTTTAGGCTTTGAATCCCATATAAACTTTGATCAGTGAACAATGTTTACAGTTTTCGGTAACTTTATATGCAAGAATCAATAAAAAAAAATCTCTCTTGCGTGTCACATCAGCAAATTTGAGCTTCTGCAAGAACCAGCAAGTGTGATTGAGCTTTGGTTTATGTTTGCTGATCAAACTTACACACCATTACTTTCTGTGATCTCTCTAATATACTTCAACTAAAAAGGCTCTAAAGGGTTTTGAAAAAAATAAAACATTTAAAATCAAATTCTTTGATGGCTAAGTTGGTCATCAGCTGGTATATCATTTATCTAAATCCAATCAGGTCAGTATGGAAGACCAGCTAAACCAGCATAATCTGTTTTTAAGCAGGGCAGTCAAACTTTACTAAAAGCTCTGAGCTAAAAAATAATATCACATTGGTAGGTACGTATAATGAATCGTATAATGAATCCACCATTAGGATACAGCCTCAGACTCAGCATCTGAACCTTTGCCATCCACCACTGTGCCACTGGTTCTGCTCAAGAGCACTTTCCAGTTGGCAGCATTTATCACACTGTGGGCCAACTAAACAACAGGTGAATTCAGATGTCTAGAAGGGTTTCTGTGCATTTGATAATATGAAAAAATTGCAATCACTATAGACTGTATACACTGCGTGCAAACATATTAGCATGTACATGATGTACAAAGACATTTGGAGAAATGAATGATGGGTGTACAGTGAAGCTGCCATAGATTTTAGATCATATAGCACAAGAGGACTGAAGAGGCAGAGAGAGAAATCGATAGATCAGAGAGCAAAGAGAAAAGTAGTGAAAGAGTGTGTGTGAGATATGGATATTACATTATATGTTATGTTATTAAAAATGCTTCAAAGCTAATAGAACTAAAAAATGCTGCAACAAATCCTTCATAATGCCCCCTTTTTAATTTATTCTTTGGATTTTAATGTCTATTTTAAATATTTAAAAAAATATCGAAATATATGTGAAACTCACTATTAAATGCCCAAAAACGTTTAATGCAATGACAGATCTTTTCACTTTCTTAAACTATAAATAAAGATAAATAAGTAAAAAAAAAATCCCCCAATGTTGAAGACATTTCACTTGTATATACAAGTGAAAAGTATTATAAAAAGTATTTTTGCTGCTTGTTTAATTGCTAAAACACAATTACTGAGATTTGTGGGACAACTTAATTGTTTTATATTCAGTTCACTTAAATATATTACTTCAACTAAATCGATTTGTGTTGGGATAACATGCATGAATTGTGTGGAACCCTGCATTTTTTTTACAGCGTATTCTCTCTCTCTCTCTCTCTCTCTCTCTCTCTCTCTCTCTCTCTCTCTCTCTCTCTCATATATATATATATATATATATATATAGGGCAGCACGGTGGCGCAGTGGGTAGCACAATCGCCTCACAGCAAGAAGGTCGCAGGTTCGAGCCCTGGCTGTGTCAGTTGGCACTTCTGTGTGGAGTTTGCATGTTCTTCCCGTGTTCGCATGGGTTTCCTCCGGGTTCTCCAGTTTCCCCCACAATTTCAAAAACATGCACTATAGGTAAATTGGGTAAGCCAAATTTGTCCGTAGTAAATGTGTGTGAATGAGTGTGTATGTGAATGAGTGTGTATGAGTGTTTCCCAGTGATGGGTTGCAGCTGGAAGGGCATCCGCTGCGTAAAATATATGCTGGATAAGTTGGCGGTACATTCCGCTGTGGCGACCCCAGATTAATAAAGGGACTAAGCCGAAAAGAAAATGAATGAATGAATGAATATATATATTTCAGATATATTCGCTGAAAACATAAATATTTACTTATCTTGTGCAGTGTTGATTCTAAGTATACTTTTCTTGTTTCCAGATATATTAACTAGTAAATGAGTATAGAATAAGTTATTATAAACTCATTAACAAGTTGTTTTTGATTTTTTAAGATTTAAAAGTGGGTGTTTAAATATGCAATTTCTCACAGTTAATGAGGGATAAGAAAAATAAATTAATTAATTAATTAAACGAAGCTTAAGTGCGCCATTGATTCATAGACACTTTATATATGCAACCTGTTACAGCTCAGTTCACCTTGAGTTTCTATGCACTGACATTAACCAAAGTCAGCATTCAAAACAGCCATGGAACAGCAATTTTTACTTAAAGAATAGTGATGCTAATGATCAGACACGTGTCAGAAAGGTGCACTTGGTACTGAGGTAAATCCGCTCATGAGAGTGGACAGCTATTCTCTTCAAAGAGAATATAAGTATAGAATAGACAGATCCTGATACATCAAAAGCACTTTAACCTGGGAAAGATCAACATCTTACCAAGTAAATGACTACACTAGTCTTATATTGTTCTCTTATTTTATTACACTAAAAAAATATTCTTTAAAGGACTAGATGTTATCAATTTATCAGAAGCTATCTTTAATCAATTACAATTTAATATAACAACTTATTATTTTGTACTTTTTAATAAGAACAGAAAGCTTTTTAAAATTGATTTTCACAAATCTATTTCTGAATTATTAGGTGACATTATCTTAGCCATATTCTGATCGTTTTATTATTTGAAATTTTAAAGTATACATACATGCTTTCTATGAACATAAAATACTTTGAAACATTTGTTTTGGTGACAACATCAAGTAACCACTCAACATCCAACGTAAAATCAGGGTCTAGAAATACATCATGTTCCTGAAAGCTCCTACAATCAGTGAGCGCAATGTAAGTCAAGGCCTGTATTTTAAGCTCTGCGGATAATAATAACGCTTAACTTAATCCGAACGTCTACAAGTCTGCGGTCACCCTCATTCTCTCATTTGTGTGGTCAGGCTTACGGTTGGATGAGTGTAAGGATGAGAAACGGCCAAATCTGATGAGCTGGAGTCGGTCAGGAAGCAGCAGGCGGGCTTATTAACCGAGCCCACAGCTTCCACAGCTCAATCAGTGAACATACTGTCTCTCTTTATTTTGTCTTCCCTCACGCTCTTCCCTCCCTTTGTCTCTGTCAGTGACTGAATGATGTCTGTTTCCAGGGAAACTCCTTCAGGCAATTAGGTGTGCAAATATCACAGAGCGGTGCAGAAAGGACAGAACGTGCTGAAAAATGGGATGGGGGGGGGGGGACAAAAAGCAAAGAATCAAAGAGTCAAACCAGGAGCTGCTTTATTAGCAGGTGAAGATGCTTTTGGAGTTGCCTGGATACTGTGGCTACTCTGAGGTCACTAGCAAGGTTAACCGAAAACGAAAAGACTAAAACATTTCATTAATTGAAAGTGTTAAAAAATAAAATCACAAACAAAAAAAATAAAACTAACAACAGTCACTGAAAAACTAGCTGAAATAAAATTGCAATTAGCAAAAAAAAAAAATAAATAAAAAATGTTTTCAGAATTAATAAGCACTCATTCTGTGGTGGAAAATGTGACCTGCGGCTGTTTGGAGATGTACCTGTAGATGGCGCTTTTACAGACAAACAGAAATATATATACAGTACCAAGTGCTCCTTCAGATCCTACTTAGGTCCTATCCACACAAACATGGATATTTTCAAAACCACACTTTTTCTATGCGGTTTCACTGTTTGTTCACACGAAAATTAATTACCAGGTGACTGAAACCAAAACTTTCAGGAAACTCTGGCCAGAGAGAAGATTTTCTGAAACTCTGTATACAGTGTGGTCATGTGGACACTACAGTTTTCAAATCATGACGTCAGCGTGCATGTGGTTTTCTCCTTTCTGATTGGCTAACACGGCAAATTCCATACGTTCTCAGCAAACGCATCACGTATTCTGCGTTGTTCACACAGCGGGATGGTAATCCGCATCTGTTCTCACGTTTGCATTGACTTGTATGCAGTTTACTTATGAAACTACTTAATTCCCCATTTGGTTTTAATGTAGCATAAAAGTGTAATTATCACTACCTGTTGGTTCACTGTGCCCTTAACATCCATCTCAGTGCGTTTTGTCGTTTTCATGTGGATGGAGATTATTTTTAATATGAAAGCAGGGAAAACTCTAACGTGTGGACATGGCCTTAGTTGGTTTAGTTGTGTTTGATCAGAGTTGGAGCTGAACTCTGCAGGAAGACAGAATCTCCATGTACAGGGTTGAGCAACCCTGACATACATGATGCTTAATATAAAAACGTTTGTCTTATTTCTTCATAATTTAAACTTTTTTCATTGAAGTTGCATTGGTATGGCTTTGGGTTCAGTGTCTGTTTTAACTGTTATTTTATTTTATTAGTAAGAGGTTTGCACAAGAGTTTATGTAAGCTGTGCGTACATCAAATTTTGCTCTGGTCGACACAGAAAATTTTCTTTTCACTAGAATTAGTAAACCAGAAAGGCAAAATATAAAAACAAAATAGAAATAAGTTCACAAAATTAAGGCTAATCTAAAACTAACAAAATTAAACAAACTGGAATTCACAGCAAATTTTAAAATAGCACCAAAATAAAAACAAATTCGAAAATTCAAAACAATAATAATTTTGGTTAGTGGTCATGACACAAGTATGAAATCTATTAGGCCACAAAAATGGTACGTGATTGAGAAGGTCACTGTGACCATTTGTTGGCGTAATGAATTATTACACTGTCACATGTAGGAATTTATCCAAAAGTGTGCATGAATAATGCCTGATGTTGCAACAAAGTCAAAGTGAACAACCAAACCCAAGACAAACAGCTTCAGTCTACTCTTTGTTTTTTGTTTTTTTATAAAATAAGCCTTCAAGGAGATTACCCAAGATGCTTAGTAAGCCAACGGTGGGAGTTTTTGTGCGTGCACATTGGTGGGCAAGTCACACAAACTGCATGGTCAGCAATAATGAAGGCAAGTCTCATTTCGACATATTATGACCCTGAGGTATTGAGCCAACCTTGGGCGCCCTATCGTGCTGGGATGGCTGAATAATGATGTGCTTTAATAACTCACTTTCATATCTGTCATACCAGAATATTTCCAGCACAGAAAAAAGATAAAAAACCCATGAAAGAGTAGCTTGCCAAGAATAATAATTAAAAAAAAAAAAAGATATCCTGATATCTTCTCTGGTTGCATTACGTAGGCATTCTGTGCTTGTGCTTAACCTCCCCTTGACGTCACATGTGTGTGTGTGTGTGTGTGTGTGTGTGTGTGTGTGTGTGTGTGTGTGTGTGATTGTTTTACAGTAAGGATGAATGTAACAGCTGTGGGTGAGACTACGGCCTTATGGCGTTAGCTGAAACTTGATCCAGCAAAGTAATCCTCTAATGACCGGCTCTCAATTAACACAGAGCCAAGCTGTTTGTCCTGAAAAGAGTAAAGACCACTTCTCTGTCCTCTCGTTACCTCTTTATCCATCTGTTTGTTCGCTCCACACTTAAACCAGGTGCTCTCCGTCCTCTCCCAGCACCAGATGGAACGGTAGATAAACGTTTACTGTATTGTCTAAAAAGGACATCATATTTTCCTCTTGTTACGAACTAACAGTCATTTACATTCTAAAAGACTTTAAACCAACTAACTAGCCGATGTAGACAGTCTTTTACATTCTAAGACATTACTAACTAACTAACTGAAACTGACATTCATTAATAGTTTTAAAACTAACTAACTGTAAACTAAACTTACACATACTGACCATTATTTACATTAAGAGTTTTGGAACCAACTAACTAACTAACAGAAACTGACATTCATCGACAGTTTTAGAACTAACTAAATGTTTAAACTAAACTTACAGATACTGATAATTATTTACATTTTAAGGGCTTTGGAATTAAATAGCCTTCAAAAACCTACTAACTAACTAACATTAGCATTCTTAGAATTAATATACTAACTAAATAACTAAACTAACAATAATGACAATTTAATTTTGCAACCCAGCTAACAACCCAACTAACTGACAGTCAAGCACATTCTAAGACACTAGGAAATATATTATTATTTAACAAACAAACTTACAGTCATGCACATTGTAAGAGTCTAACTGACCGAAACTGACATTTATTATTAGAAATACCTTATTAAATTAAAATAAACACAAACTGACAATTATTTACATTTTAAGATTTTTGGAACTAACTAACTAACTAACTAACTAACTAACTAACTAACTAACT
>CAIGQW010012753.1:475140-518775 GCA_903798125.1 Danio choprae | reverse complement strand
CTAACTAACTAACTAACTAACTAACTAACTAACTAACTAACTAACTATTTAAATACATACAAATTAATGACCAAACTAACAAACATTCATTTAATGATCATTTACAGCTGGCACAGATAACCAACTCAAATCAATAAAAAAAATAATAATCTGCATCACCATTTGTCATTAAATTTACCCGATTCAATTACAATGGTATAGTCAGGACAAAAAATAATAGATAAATGTCATTCTGTAGCTCTGTTGGCGCTCCTTGAAGTACACTTGAGTTCAAAGTAAATTCCATGGTACAGAATGAGATATTGTTCAATATAATACCCGTTAAGTACAGTGGTGGATATCAAAGTGCACTGGTTGTCATCTGATATCGCTGAAGCACTAAAGCATCATGTTATATAATGGAACAGATAGCATATCTGACAGCTACAGATCACTATAATGTGTCTAGAGAGGCACTAAACCCATAACTAAATAAACCTACATGTAAAGCTATCATGATACATTAGATGACAGTTCAAAAGTCAGAAACTGTATACTGTTGGATTAGGAATAAAAAACAGACATGTAGGATGCTACAAAAAATAAACATCTGCGGCACTTTTGGAGTCTTTTTGTATTTGGCATCTTGTGTTCTATTTACAGTAGTCTATAATATTGGATCCGTATTGCATTGGATCCGTCATTGGTTCGGTTCATACGTGACACAGCAGGTGTCTCCAGCTTGCCTGCTGACTGACAGATGCTGATGGGCCAATTAAAACGGCATGACAGCATTGCTTTAACTCCCTTATCCAAATGCTAATTTACCACAAGCCTCTGGATTAACATACAAAATCTGAGCCAGCTGCTGTCATCTGCCGATTAGAGACAGAAGAGGAGAACACAGACTCTTTGGGTTGTGCGCATTATCCATTCTAAACAATATATGCAAGATTAGAGTCATAGTATGCGAAATATGCACTCTTTCCTGTGAATTATGGGAGTAATCTCCATGAAAATTCAAACAAGCATTAAAACACATGGGTATAATGAGGTGACGTTATTCTCCTCACAGTTAAACCATTGAATGTTTTACCAATATTATAGTTGAATATTTTCCAATATTACTTTCTGGTAACCATCGTGACTGATGATACGTGACCCTTAAGTCTTGTGTTGCACAAGTATATTTTTGCAATACCCAAAAATACATTGTGTGGATCAAAATTATTGATTTTTCTTTTATGCCAAAAATCATTAGAATATTAAGTAAAGATCATCTTCCAAGAAGAAATTTTGCAAATCTCCAACTGCAAATATATTCAAGCTCAATGTATCAATAGTAATGTGCATTGCACAGCATTTTAAGTAATCAACTTTAAAAGCAATTTTCTCAGAATTTTGATTTTAACCCTCAGATTTCAAATAGTTGTATCATGGAAAAATATTGTCCTATCCTAACAAACCATATGTTATATGTTCAGATTTTAGGTGAATAAAATCTCAATTAAAAAACAAATTACACTTATGACTGATTATGTGGTCCAGGGTCATATATGCTGGTTCACAGAGCACTAAACCAATATGAAAAGGCTGGTTTAAGTTGTTTTTGATCCTGCTTCTGTAGAGACGTTTAGTGTAGGTGTCTTAAGAGACTCAAACATCAAAGGTAAGAATATAATACAGCTTAGCAAATATAGCTTGGGTCTTAAGGAACAGATGTGGCCCAAACAGCACTACTGAGTCACACGCTTCTCCCCACACACACACACATTGAAGAGATCCTGAGAGAACGTTAATCTCTCCGATAAGATGCAGGCGACCCTGCCAACTTAATAGGCAAGTTGGCTTCATGCTTGCGACACCATGCAGCTCTAACCTACTGACCCACATAGCAGCCCTCACCACTTATCTAACCTATCTTACACAGACAGTGAGACAATATTCTGAATATATTTCAAACTGATAAGCCAATTTAATTGAAAAAAGGTAAGTTGCTATAACTTTAAATGATAAAGGCTACCAACTGTGCTTGATTATGGTGATATTATATACATGCTTCATTACGTTCCATTACAAATGCAATTTTGTACATTCCAAGATTATGCAGTAAACAACAGTGGTACATTTTTTAATCTATAAAGGAATGTTAGGTGCTTCCAGCTCATCTCTGTAGTCTTCTTTGTCTTTGTTCTGGCAATTACTCCCTGTGCTCTTCCAAGTGTTTGCTTTTTAGTGAATACAGAATGGGAAAACTGCATTTTCATATTACACAAAGATCTGAAATTAAGTAAATTTGTCTATTAAAGACATTAAATGCAATTTAAAGAGAGTGGTAATGGAGGATAGTGACTTTATTGAGAGGATAAGTTTAAATCTTGTTGCAATGTGTACTTTTTTAAATTGTCTTACTGTATGGCTGCTACCTTGGCCAGGTCTCTCTTGTAAAACAGATTTAAAATCTCAATGAAACTTCCTGGTTAAATGAAGGTAAACAAAATAAAACAATACAAAGCCATGTTCTTACAATT
This sequence comes from Danio choprae, assembly GCA_903798125.1. NCBI lineage: Eukaryota > Metazoa > Chordata > Actinopteri > Cypriniformes > Danionidae > Danio > Danio choprae. The sequence continues at coordinate 516,265 of CAIGQW010012753.1, read as the reverse complement.
TATTAAATGACTATTTAAAAGAAAAATATAATTGCAAATAAGTGAAATTATTATTATTATATTCTATGTGATCATATGATTATACGATTGTATTTGTTTCCATAGTTGCAATGTTTTGTACTACTTTTTTTTTGTATTATTCTGCAAACTTATGACAGTTCTTCAAAACTGTAAATAAAAAAGTTAGAGCCTTTTTAGCAAACAATGACAAAAACAGCCATGCTTTCAAACATGTTTACAGTCATTTTAGACACCACAATACCAAAGTTTTCAATACAGAAGTGTTATAATAAAAAACTGATTTTCAAATAACAAATGAAAACTGTTATTCTGACCAACTGTTATTCTCAAAAAACAAACAAACAAGCAAACAAACAAATAAATAAATAAATACACTGCGTCTCTACTAAAAATAGAATTCTTAACAAAACCTTTAAAGACAAAAAGTTAATAAATGTGTCAAAATAAATGACAACTTAATTCTTGCACCCTAAGACACTATCAGACACGTACACTATAAAAAATAATAAAAAAAAGTTAAAGTTGACTCAACTTAGAATTAAGGCAGCAAACTTCAGAACATTTTTGAGTTTTCTCAACTTAAATCGAGTCAAGTGCAGTCATTGGGTTGAAAATCTTCTAAAGTTTGTTGCATTAAAATTGTAAGTTGAGTCAACTTTTTTTTTTTACACAAAAAATGAAGGTCACTGGAGTTTACTCTTCTGTGTGTTCATACATGATCAAGCAGCAACAAATCAACACGACGTACATCTCTGGCATTGTGTTTACACGACCATCAGCCTTTGTCTATTTCTGTTCATCTCCATCTAAGACTGGTTGTAATCAATGTAGCGCTCGTTCTACATTCTCTGTATAACTGCCCTCGTCTCTCTCTCTCTTTCTGAGAATGAGAGAGTGGGAATGTGGATCAGACGCTATTGTGTGATGAATCATAGCTAAAGCTAATTGGTGTTTTAATCCCTGACAATACAGGGCACAGTGACAGCAGCCCTCTGCCAGTCAGAGAGAAAAAGAAAAAGCAGAGCTCTCCGCCATCTCTCAATTATATCTACACATTCACAATGCAGCGGCACATGTCAATTTCTCGCTCATTCCTGCATTGGACGTTGGCAATTAGCGCAAGTCTACATGTTCTCAAATGGTTCTCTGTTCATCTTCCTCATTATGGACCGCATAAAGGCGTTGGATGCACACTGACCAGCTAGCTGACCTCACAAATTGCAAAGACTTCTGGGTTGCAGACACAGCATTGAGCGATGGAGCATGTAATATCACAAACTGTGTCACTGAATGGTCAGGCCGGGTGGCATGCCAAGAATGAGTGTATTTTGAGGTTGTGTAATATAAAATATTTTGATAACTGAATTGAAAATAAGATGTCTAGTTGGTTTGAAGGCTGGTTTAGAGGAAGCCTTGAGTGTCTAGATTGATGTGTGAACATACTTGTTCCCTATTTTTCAGGATTTCCTATTTTATGATTCATAAAATGAGTCTTACGTCAATATAAGAGTCAAAAAACAAACACAAAAAAAAAACAAGGACAAACTAAATAAAAATTGGTTTAAATTGTGCTCTGTCCCATAAGGGTTTTAAACATCTATAGTGAGATCTGTAAAATCCCTATGGCTTAGAGCGTGATTCAAACCAATTCTAACTTTGTTTTTCCTTTATTTTTTACTCTCAAAATGCTGCTAGACTCATTTTATGAATCATCAAGGACAGAAGTTAAACTATCTACATGTTAGGTGGCCTGAAGGTGAGTAAATTAAGCAAAGAATTAAGTGAACTATCCCTTTAAGGCAACTGGGAACGTTTAACTCACACAACTCTTTTGAAATCCGATGTCAGTTAATGTGTAGATAATTTAACTGTGGTTCTTGACCACAACACCTACGCTTAATACACTTCATTGAACATGTACACACATAGACTTCACCTATATACTATATAACTGCAGATTAACTATGTTTACATATGAAAACTGTTAAAAGCTATTCGTTACCAATTAAAGTTCTTAAAGTTATGGTAACTAATATCCTTTTGAACTTTTCCGAATTTGATTGTAATGCAATAATGTGCTTTTGTAAAGATGCTTTGGAACAGTAATTATTATGAAAAGTGCTATGCAAATGAACTTGAATTGAATTGAATTGAATTTACATATTATTACAATTTAGAATTGTTTTATGTAACTTGGGTATATAAATGTCTAAGTTGAATTCTAAGCAGCCATTATCCCAATGATCAGCAAGGTCAAATTGAATGTATCCTTAGAATTAATAATACAAATAAATCATATAATATAAAATAATAAAAGTATTATTCTATTAGCATTTGGAACTTTGAATTAAAATGACAGGAGGTATAATTGTAGCTCAAAGTAAATAAATAATGCCATTCTGAGAAATGAGGTTTGCGTGTATGGATACAAGTGGCATACAAAGATCAATAACAGCTAGGCACAACAGGATGGTCAGGGAAATGTACAGACCAAGCACAAGCACAGAAAGGTGAAGGCAAAACATTTAGAGCACCCCCTTATGGCGGGCTGCAGTACAGGACACAGGCCCTGTCCATGTAAACAAATAGATGAGCCATACTGTAATAAGCAATTCTAGAATTTCTAATTACTGATGCATGTTAATGTTTTTTTGTGATCTACTCATGATCACTATTGTGCAGAGGGACATTTTGGTTTCAGTTTATTTTATAGAGTAAAAAGAAAGCAGTGATGCATCATTCATAATTTTTCATAATCTATGCTACAGATATAGAACAACAACAAAAAACAGACTGCAGGTTAAAATGTGAAATTAATAAACAGAACAAAATATGGAATAAATATAATGCTGGATTTTGATAAATAAATAATGGCATAGTTACCCATTCTGACACATCCCAAACATGTGTATACGTGTGTGTGTGTGCAGTGGTGAGGCTTGTTCGGGGCCTGCCTGCTGCTTTTCATTTGCAGTGCGATGAATCACAGCGGCAGTGATAAACACTGTTCCACTGGCGTGCAGATAACTTCTCGGGGTGCTGTCACTCACACACAAACGGTGCTCAGCAGAACGGGCAGACATGGGCTCCGTTGAGGCACAGAAGCGTCTTACTTCTCGCAGTCTTCTCACTCTCTCTCCCTCACAAAAACCTGCTCACAATTTGTACGCACACACTTATAATCAGACACAAATAACTTTCGTTCCCACACTCGCACTCTGTCTCACACAATCAGTGTTTCCAGGCTTCCCTCACAGACTCTCAAGTGTTCTTGCACAGTTCCTGTCTTACTTATAGGCCTATGCTATTCTCACTTATGTATGGGTATTAAAAATATGACATATCTAAACTTAAAAGGTCTCGTGAAGTGCTTTGAAATGTGCAATTTTATTCGATGTTTGAAATAATCTCAACCGAAACATGACGAGAGGGTGGGACAGAGTGAAGCTCCATCCCTTTTTAAAAAAACAGCCAATAGCATTGTTTTATCACCTCTTTGCCAGTGAGAGCAGTTGAGCTCAAGCGCATCAAATGTGAAGTGTCTTGAAGGGGGCAGGGCATGTCAGATACTAGAAAGCATTTGATTGGTCAAGATTTGATGAGAAACTGAAGTATCAAGTCACATGAATAAAACCGTTGATCCATTTAAGTGACAAACTATAAACTTTACATGATTATATCAGTTATATATCTCCTAAACGTGAATCTTGTCACTGTTTTTGGTGCACACTAGCTTTCAGATATCCTTAAAACTTAAAATACTGATACTAACATCTAAAAAATATATTTTTATTTCATGGGATTCATTGGATGGAATTTCATAGCAATGTTTTGCAAAGAGAATTTCTACACAATAAACATAAGTCTAATGATGTCCAAAAGTGTTATTTTACTAAGCAAGTCAACTGGGTTTGAAACACTATGCATGTGACTGCATGCCAAAAATTTAGTTCTATTAGAAAACTCACTAATGTTTTAGAAACCAATATTAGAGAACAATTATGAAGCTATAAAGGCTTCTTATCATGACCAACGTGGTGTCTATGTAGGCAGTTCATTAAGTTTTGGGACACTTAATGAGTTTTCAGTGGCCAGTTGAGATCTAGTGCCAGTTCCAAATTACCAAATGCATCTTGTGACCACTTGTGTTTGGATTCCATCTTCCAATTCCCTATAATTTTTTTTATGATCTACATCAGAGTGACACACAAGTACTATAGAACGTATGAACCTAAGTAATCTAGGCTTAGATATAACTTAGGTCCAGTTGCGTATTTAGCCTGCTTATGATAGGACTGATGAAAATGCACCATGATATCAGAAGTAAATGCTGTGTAGAAGTAAAAGTTGTGGTTTGATGAAGCCTATTGAGCTGCCTAAATATTATTAGATTATGTTTAATGCTTGATTGGGTTTAGAGATATACCAAATATGCATATGATTCTACAAAAGCTTGTGATGCCAAAACATTTGGTTTAATTAGTTCACTTAATAGGTTTAAAAAATATAAAATGATAGCCAGTTCATTAATGCAGTTTATTAAGGGCATTTAGTTCTAATTTTTTAACATGTATTTATTTATTTATTTATTTATTTATTTATATTAGGCAGTTCATTATGATGTGTAACATTACCTACAGTACAATGTATGAATTAGCTGCCTAATTCAGCAGTTCAATCTTTTATACACCAGTTAATTTATTGGTATTTTACGTTATTTATAAATGTAATATTATATTGTGATTAACACTGATACAGCGTACTGTAGGAAACAGTGCAATTTATAACCAATTTTCCATATAATACAGCAGGCATTTTTCTAGCTTAATCTGTCCAAAAGCTACTTGAGAGCTTACTACATTTTGAAACACCACTTCTATTTTGAGACACCATGTCTATAGCTCCTAAAAGTAAATGTAATTTCTTGATAAAGTGTCTTTAGTGCTTTAAAATTCTGTTCAAATAGATCAATCAGTAGATTTTGTAACAATCCTTATGATGCTGGCAGCTAACTAGTTAACTGGCAGATTAACTGGCAGCTAACTAGTTACTGATGACAGTCCCTGCCTTGGTCTTGTGTTTACATTATCCCTTTCCATCTCTAATAGTATCCTGCTCTGAACACTTTAAACTCGTAAGTATCTATTTTAAGACCTATTCACCACAGAGGAGTCTGATTCAGTCAGACGGCTCTGAGTGTGTGTAATGAAAGTAGTTTGCTGTTGTCCTCTGAGATGTGTAAGAAGGCAGTGTTGGGAGCATGCTTGCATATATATTAAAATTAAGCCTGGGGTTTAAACTGTGCTGCACATATCTAAAAATGTCACAGCTTACATTTTTTTTCCAAACTCATCCTCCTAACTGCATTCATTATCCCTTGGTTCTCTCACCCTAACCGTCGCTTGCAGCCTCATGCATTCCACAAGCAAAGAGCTCCCTGCACACGACTTACAATGTGCAAAACACCTAAAACGTGTATATAAACCCACTATCCTCAGAGCAATTCTTAACACTGCAGAGCTGCACTTGGAATCTCACACTTTTCAAGCAATCCAAAGATGACTTTGCCAAACACCTCTCGAGATTCATCTCGCTCTCTCGCTCTCTCGCTCTCTCTCTCTCTCTCTCTGTCTCTCTCTCTCTCTCTCTCAAGCATTACACATTGCTTCGCTCATTTCATACAATTTTCCAGCAAATAAAGACATGCTTACTAGAAGCTTTGAAAAGATTTCAAACAGACTTGGGGCCACTTACTGAGGTGCTCTTTCCATATGAAAGACAGAAAGAGGGCTCTTTCAACTTCAGACGAGGGGACATTCAGAGTCCCACTCTGTTCTTTTTCCCCGTAATACGGAAACACACCAGGAAATAGAAGACTCTGTAGTGAGACGCCAAGGCCAAAGCAAACTAATCCATATAAACAGGCCTGAAGTGACACTGATAGGACTCTGCATTATGGGCTTACTGGGTTGCTTATTAAATTAATACTTTGAAGTCCTGTACAATGATGAGTTTCATATAAGGATATCATGCTTTTATTACTTGTACAATGGCAATTTAGCCAAGTAAATGGAGTGGAGAAATGTCTTACAGACAGTTATTACTGTGTTTTTAGCATGGTAAGGCAAAGTCTTAGTCCGGCTTAATGTTATATTATTCCTGTTTGTACTTAAAGGATATATATATACATTTCTATAAAGATAGTGGGTTTATTTATTACAACGACGTTTTTTCTATTTTTTTTTTTATTTTTTTTTTTTATATAAAGTCATAATTTACTTAAACTCATGTCTGTGATACACAAATGGGGTCCAATGTCAAATGTTATTCAACGTATCTTCTTGCTCTGAACAAGGATTGTAACAATGTAACGGTAACAGATGACATCATTTTCATGAACGATACCTTTAAGCTAATAAAAGAACATCCATCTAAAGGTATGGACATTTGAACATGGAGTTTCTTTCATGGAGAAACAGAGCTAAATCTACAACATGACTCTCTGCATCTTTGTTCTGTAAGATGTGAGAAGAAGAAAAAACACCTTGAGGTTGTGCTATCAAATAAAGCTCAGAGGGTTACAAAACATGCCTCTGGCTTTAAAATGCCGTTTCACACAAACTCTCTGGCTCATACACAAACAGAGTCTGCCTGGCAGGAGCGGATTAGAACAAACAAAAAAAAGTGTTTCCAAAACACATGCTGATGATGGTCGAAGGAGAGTTTCAAGCCTCTCAAAACACAGAGGCTCAGTGTTTAGGCTTCTGAATAGCGTGACAGCTCAGTGTGCTTGAAACTAATACATAATCACTTGCGCAACACACATGGCATCAAACTATACATGCACCAAACCTATAAGCACATTTCTTGTGAACATCAAAACGAGAGCCTTTTCTCATTACCCTTAATGCTATGCCAGGTGTAGAGAACAACTAGCAGTGCTTTGAGGCCTCTTGTTTCCACTGCCCTTGCGTGTTTCATTGTTCTTCACATTAATAATAAATGTATGCCTGCAGCATTACCAGAGCACCCTGAGGGACACTGCGAGAGAAGAACCAGAATCTCTTTACATTAGTACATGAGCTACCTTGATGACTAACTATACCTGTATGTTGAAATGCCAACAACCTGTGGATACACGTCATAAAAAATTGACTTAAAACAAAGTGTTGTTGCAGCTTAAATAGTAAAAGATGCCAAAAGTAAGGTAAACAGGGAACACAGCAATAGACAATGTATAAAGCCTGGTGTATGGCCAAGGGAGGGCATACTCTGCTGAAAATGCACCTTAATCCAGCTTGAACTTGATCTCCTGGTCAAGCTGCTATGTTGGTTGATATATAAAAGTATTTTGAAAACTTAGAAAATTTTAAAAGGACACTGGATATGGGATGGGATATCCACAAGCTAGACCTGCTTGACCAGGAGACCAGCTAAACATGACCTTGACTAGGCTGGGAGACCAAATGAAGACCAGCAAACCAACTGCTTTAAGATATTCTTACACAAGATAAATGCAATTCACAATGTATGTAGAATGACAACATTGAAGCTTATCACCCTGGTTAATTTCTGGTTAATAAATTGCTCAGAGGAACATATATTGTTCCAGTGCCTGACCCTTAACCACTATCCTATACCATCCCAATTCATTTTACAAAATCTCTGAGCTAACATCAAGACCTTTTAAGTATGATAATTATTCAGGTATAGCTCAGTAACTTAAGAGAAATTGTGTACTTACGATCTAGGCCATTGATGTAGCGCATTGTGATCTCACAGTGCCCCCATACCGCACTGACAATGGGGTACAGCTTTTTGCCCTTAAGACCTCTGAAGGCCACTCCAAGGTACTGTCCATCCACCATGAAGCTCAGTGTGCCCTCGTCCATGTCCAGCACCACCATCAATGTATCTGGTAGCACAAAAGCCTCCTCTGGCTCCAGGAAGCTTGGATATGTGGATGCAGAAGAGGCCGGTCGGTTTTTACTGTTGTGGTAGAGCTTGTTACGTCCCAGGTCCCAGCCCCAGGACTCACTATCGCTGCCAACTAAAGAGGTGTACCCTACAGAGTGCAATGGGGCATCTGCCGTGGCCACACCCACCACAGCATGTGTGCCCCTTTGCCTTGCAGGCCAATGGATCCTCCAAACATGGAGTCCTCGTGTGTATCCCACCCGTCCACGAATGCCATCGGTACTTTGGGCAACTGGGTGCCGATGGAAGGTGAGTTTGTCATCATCCTTAATGAAGATGTTAAGGGAGCGGTCGTCCGAGTTCCAGGCATGCCGGAGCTGTTGCTCATATGAAGCAGGGGGCATGTCCAGGAGTAGATCCAATCGGGCTGGCTTGAAGAAATCCGGCCCTCTCAGTTCCCTCCTCAGGGGCCTGAAGGACGGCTCCCCTCGCGCGTCTACAGACTTGATGCTCCCTGAGATTTTCTGGCCCATGGCTTGGCTGGCTGGAAGGGGGTAGGGAGGAGGGGAGAGGGAAGGGGTGGCTCAACGCAAGGGCTGGGCTTCAAGAGTCCACCGTTACCTCATCAAAGCATCAAGACATCAGCCCCCAAACACACAACAGTATCTGGCAGTAGAGAAAGTGCCAGCCTTACTGAAGCCCTAGGAGAAAACACAAAAACACACCATGTCATTAAAACAGAGCGACCAAAGAGTGATCTAGCATTACTAAATGTGAATTCTCAAAGGTGTTGAGGATAAATAAAAAATGAGGACAGAAATAAAGGAACAGCAAAAATTTGATGAGCTGGAAGAGATGATCAGAGCTCTGCTGCCAACTGCAGTCTGACAGAGTGAGAGAGCGCCATGGGGAAGGATGTAATAATGAGGGCCGCAGGTGAGAACGAGACACCTTCTGTATGACATACAGAAACACCAAGCCCGCACATATTCACACTTGACAAGACTTGTCACCTATAGCTCAAAAAACAGCCTGGCTTATGTCAATACAGAGCAATACAGACCCACACATATTGCATTAAAAAAAAATCTTATAAATGCTATCTATTCAAAACAGTCAAAGCCTTTTCAAAACGCACTGTATGGAAATTAAAAGACACTGTCTACTCTCTGACATTTCTACAGATTCCATCACTTAGCAGAGGTATTTTAATGAGGCACTTTTTAAAAAAGAGTGAATAAATAAATACATAGAAAAATAAATAACTTGGAGTAAAAAGGAGCTCAGCTTGCATATGCCAAACCTGCTGCCATAATACGAAGGTGTCTGCCAGACCATAGCCAACTTATCCTGAGTGAATTTAACAGCATTTATTTGCAGTTGCTATGGTGTTTTGGGAAGTTTCTAAGGTGTTGCCTTAGGTGTTCTGTGTGGTTGGCAAGCTATATATATATATATATATACTCATTTCGAAATATGGCTTGGCCATTCAATACTTAAATACCAATGTAAATCTACTGTATTATTTGATTCTATTAGTTTGATTTATAAAACACAAACTGAATGTGACAAGATATGTGCTAAAATGTATTACTTCAGGTCTCTTCACTAGAAATAGAATAAAAATGGAAGAATGCCAAAATGTAACTTCTTTATTTCCAGGTTCCTGGGAGAAAGTGTGAGGGAAGAAACAAAAGAGAGATTCGGTTTGCATCAGCAAACGTCACAAACTTCCTCCACATTAAAAGACCATTTGAGATGAGATACTGATGTATGAAACACAAGAAGGTACTTCCTGCTACAGTAAGTGATGCATCACCTTTTCCCGGAATAAGAGAGTCTCATCCAAAGGAGAAGCACTAGAAAATAAGACAGTTGGGACATGTTTACATAAACTGTGTCATTGTGTCTACAGCATCTAGGCTATTTGTGAAGTATCCGTTCCTTTCAAAGTATACGCTTCCTCAGCGGTATGAGTGTAGTGTTTCTCAGATGATGGCAAAAAGTTTTAGTTTTAAACTATTATAAACACAACACAGTTATGTACAGTATCGATTGTAGAAACTAAGTTTTCCAAAGCTTCAAATCAACTGAACCGAATTCAGCAATTCACCACTAGGGGCTTTCTAAATGAGGCAGTGTGGATTTTATGGTATTAGAGAGTTCGCCCCCAGTTGAGAGCCATGAATTTTTAGATGCATTAGTATAAGCTATACCTCATATTAATATGATACATTTTTGACAACATTTTTGACTTTGAAGATTGTGTTTGTTTAATTTATCTTGTTGTGTCCTGTTAGACTACTACTTGCTGGATTACAGCTCATAACTGGACAAGCTAAAAAAAGAGCTCAGCTACAGCACACTATTAAAATATGTAGCGGAGTCCATGTTGCTACTTTTAGCTGCTCTCCAGCAGTGCCACCCTACATATTCACTCTCTGTCAGACAACCCAAGCACGTAGGTCACCGCCACAAAGAAAAAAAAGGTCAAATATACTGTACAGTACACGCACACAAACACACCTCTGTCAGTCTCAACATACTAAGATCAAAGAGAAAGAGAGACAGGAAAAGAGCGAGCTCAACTCAGACATCAGGAAGGAGGGTGGTCAGACGGCTAGACAGTCAGATGTCGGAATCCAGGGTAAGTGTTACCAATATTAAAGGAAAAATAAATGAGGTCATGAAAGAAGTGGGATAGAATGTGAATGAGAGGGAGAGAAAATGAATAAGCAGGAGAGCGAGAGAGAGACTGCTGCCCTAACATGCCACTCACAGCTATCATAACGTGTGCTATGAGTTGAGGTGTTAGGTTTTCCATATCATATTTCAGAGTTGGAGAGACTCCCGCGGCAGGGCACAAAGGCTTTCACAGACTTGCTGTCTTGCCGAGCCACATTAATGCATTTCATTCAGGTTGTGTTTGGATCAGAATGCACACACATCAGTTTAGCTAACATTTCCTCACTCGAACCGCTGTAGTCACTAATAACAGTAATAAACACAGACGCAAACATAATTACGCTGTTTGTCTGAGAGTTGTAGACAGAGTTTTAAACACTGTTCACACATTAGGTAATTACATGAAGGCTTGTAAAATGGGCAGGAATAAAGAAAAAAAAAAAAAAAAAAAAGAAATGGCTGAGATAAATACCTACATAAAAAAAGCTTTTTCACGGATCAATTCAATTCATTAAGTACCATTTCGAGGCTGGAAATGTATAAATCTGACACGGCGTGCTTCACAAATGTCAACGTCAAGCCTACTATTACGACACATTTCTATTTTTATGTTTATATAAAACAGCATATTATACCTTGTGTATTGAATTTCCCCGCAAAATAGCTTGATAATTCACAGCTTACAGTGAAGATGGAGGAACTAATAATAAACAGACAGACAGACAGACAGACAGACAGACACAAGGGCTGTGCGATTAGTTGAAACCAAACCGTAAACACGATTTAAAATGTTGCGATTAGCAAAACTCACAAAAGTCTTCAATAGGAATGGGATACAAATATGTAAATTTAACACAAAAAAATATGCAAATGAGAGCAAGTGCTTGATTGTCCACTTTGTGTAGCCAATTGAATGACAATACACTCGTTCTGCCCAATCAACATTGCACAAATAAAACACATGTACCATCCACCATTAAGAAACAAACAAATGGAGTGTTGGAGTAATAACGGCATCTCCCTTGTCAGAGGGCATTTAAACTGATTTATTTCGCCAGTGATTGAGTTTAGAATAAATTTAGTTCAGATAAATTATCACTGGGGTCGACACGGTGGCACAGTGGGTAGCACAATCGCCTCACAGCAAGAATGTCACTGGTTCTAGCCTCAGCTGGGTCAGTTGGCATTTCTGTGTGGAGTTTACATGTTCTCCCCATGTTCTCCCCATGAACTCCACACAGAAATGCCAACTGACCCAGCCAGGACTCAAACCAGCGACTTTCTTGCTGTGAGGCGACAGTGCTAACCACTGAGCCACCGTGTCGCCTAATACTTAAAATTATATTTTCATAAGTATTATCACTATTATTATTATTACACATTATTAGTCTTTTTGTGAACAGAGGCACAGAATTAGTGCATATAAAATATAATCACTACACACACTGTATATTCTGTGGGCTTAAATTTATATAGACAGTTAATAAATATGTCTATATACAGTTAAAGCATGTTGCATTCTTTTCATTTAAAGTTTGTGCTGCACACTTTTGAGAATATTGAGCTGTTAAAGGGATAGTTCACACAAAAATGAAAGTTAATACTCACTATTTACCCACCCTCATGTGATTTCAAAGCTTCTGTTTTGACAAATACTATGGATGTCAATAGTTACAGGCTTTCAGCATTTTTAAAATACCTTCTTTTGTGTTCAACAGAAGAAAGAAACTCCTAAAGGTATGAAAGGATGAGTAAATGATGCCGGAATTTTTATTTTTGGGTAAACTATCCCTTTAAATGAAATCACAAATCAAATCAAAATAGCAAGGTCAGTCTTTTTTCCTAAATCACACAGCCATAGAAAGAACAACAATATGACAGACAGAGAGACTGAATGATATAATAAACAAGTAGATCGAGAGAACAACAGATGCAATGCAGCAGAGTGCCTGAGTCAAACTGTAAGACAGTGACCGCATGGCATGACTGTACCGTGCCTTCGGGCATTACACTGCTGATATAAAATGCAAGCAAAATTAAGCAGAGAAGTAAAGAAAAAACGTGCACTACATCAATTACACTCACTCTCCTCAGGGGTAATGATCCTGAACCATATGAGACACGACTAATGTAACTATAACAACCTCATTCTAATGGACCGCTGATGTGCTGTCTCCATCTGCTTACCCATGCGAGACAAGACTACATATAAAAACGGTCTGCCAGGGCCGTACGTCTCTGCATGGGAAACTGCCCATTTGTGCTGACTTATCTATTAGAAAAACAAAAGCACTCTGCTGGTGAGCGTGTCGCTGGGATGGGACTGCTATGGCTATAAGTCAAGGAAAAGCCAAGTAGAAGTCAAAACAAACCTAGTGTAATTGTGCCCTGTGGCTCCTTTGAGTTTGTACTTTAGCGTTGTGTCTTCAATCAAGCCAAATGTGCACTTTTTTCTGTTTAGAAGCCATTTTGGGTTACTAAAATAAAGATGAAGAGGCACATTTTGTGGACACTGAACATTTTTTTGGGTATTAAACATCTTCCTCATTTTGCAATTCCACATTCAAGGCTCTATTTGTTTTGCTCGGCCCATCATAAAGATAGCCGTCTTTGTTTTCAGGCGCGCGTAATTGAATTTTCTGCTGCTGCGTTGCGTGTTTGGCGAACGCCCCGGGACTCAAGAGCTTGTAGTTGTTCTGCATGACTAGAGGAAATGATAATATCGCAGACCCTAGGCTGCTCACTTTAAAGGCCAGAATCCTGTTTTATACAATAGTTAATATAGTGGGTCTGTCCATGCAATCTGATTGTGTTGCATTTGGACAGCATTTACACTGAAAACACATGAAAGTGCAAATAGATCCATTTGACTCCATTTGAATCACAGCACTGGAGTGTGAGAACATGTTCATTCTTTTCCCATTAATCAGGACTCGGAAGCCAAATGTTCGTTTTCTTTACAGGGAAATAGATTTGTAATGATAACTCGTACAGCCATTAAGGACAGACCTCCTGTGAACTCTGCTTGTTAGTCGACGATATAAGCTTTTATCCAAGCAACGAGTTTGCAATATTTAGAAAAAAATTGTATTACTATTTTTTATTACAGCAGGATTAAAAATACACACACAGCTATACAAAGCAGCTCAAAACTTTTAATAATGAATCATAAGAGGCCACATAGTGCAACAGTGCAAAAAAAATTTGCAAAGTGCAAAACATTTCAAAAAGCTCTTCCTCAGTGCAAAGAAAACCCCCACGGACATCAGAGAATATATTCAAGCGCAAAATCTCAATATACAGACATCTACATACAAAATGGCACAAAATGTTCTTTTCATGATTATATACATATTGCATTCATAAAATCCATATGATATGAATGTATCACAAAAGAAACAACTCAAAGATGATTCTTCAATCATACCCAAGTTTTTTTTTAAGGTGCTTTGTACCCTGCATAACCTTGTGTGATTTTTCTTCCTGCTGTTTTCATTCATCGCTTTTGATCCAACAACTTACTGCTGTCTTATTTTGGCGCAGTCCTTTCTCTTTGACTTTTGTTAAATAGTTGTGCTTAACAGCTGAATCCATTGAGAAAAGGCACATTACACATGATCCCAACAAGAAAACCATACCAAAACAGCTTGCTAAGAACAACCTACCATGAAGCACTGTGTATGACATAACTGAAACGGCCTACCGACATTCTTAAAACTCCTAAATACAGGTATTTTTCAGAATTGTATGCTTAGTGTATTAGCATTCGAATGGTGTCAGTGTTCCTATCAATTAGAATTACACTTCTAGTAAACGAATAACAATAACAATAAACTTGTTCTATCTATTGGATGTCTGACTGAAGAAAAAGAGAAAATAAACCAGACAGATTTCCATGTCAATGAATGTGAAGACTATCACACCACAAACCAATGGCAGTTCAAAGTTTCTTTTCTGTAAATTTGGTTTGACAAGCTGTTATGTAAAAATAAACTTTTTGCTTTCTTGTTTTGGCCTGATTTTTTAACTGAAGCCACACAGGTTTGGTGTTCGACTGTATATCAATAAATAGCACACAACTAAATCAATCGAGCCGACCTGTGTGTGTTTCTGTGTGTTTATACTGTTTAGTCTACTGGCCTTTACTGTGTACATCCTCATGTGAATTTGTTTATGCCTCAGCACTTGTCAGACCCTCAGCGGGGCCTCTGTGGTGCTTGCGTTTTCCTTCAGGAAGGTTGGGGGGGGGGGGGGGGGTGATTGAGCGAACGCCTGGTGCCTGGACCCTCGCCTGCGTTACCCTGGTCACCATAGACATGATGGACACACACACACCTCTAACCACCGGTGGCTTTGATGAGTAGGAACACAAATTCGCCATCTGTTGTTTATCTTTGCATCCTCTCGCTCTCCATTTCATCGGGAGCATCTCTCTTTCCTCTGAGCCTGGTGTCATTCATTTGCTCACACTTTCTGCCTCTTTTTTCTTAACTCACCTCCCAGCTGGATAATCTAGCAGTTTGAAACAGGCATTTGGTCTAGACTGTTGATTAACTGTCAGACCCTAGACTTGGTTTTAACCCCTTAGATAATTTTGGTTAATCTGGCCAGAGCTGTTTACACTGTAAAAAAAAAAAAAAAAAGATGGGTTGCACACAATTCTTTCATGTTGTCACAACACAAATCGCTAAAATAACTTAATAGTTTTTACAAATTTGAGTGGACTGAACATGAAACAGTTAAGTTGTCCCCAAAAAAACACAAGAATTGTGATGATCAGCTGATTTTAAATAAGTAGTTTGAACAAGCAGCAAAAAATCATTTTGAGTGTAAACTAAACAACTAACTAAATAGTATTTAAACTCATTTTCATTTTCTTCCAAACCAACATTACTTTCTTTCTGCATTTGGAACATGAATGGAGATATTTTGATTTTGATACTTTATCTATTTAATTAAAATCAAGCTAGCTTCAAGTTAAAAAAAAAAAAGCAATTGAAATTAGAAATCTTCTAAATAAAACAGCTTTGCGTGACAAACAGACCTGACATTTAAGCTGTTACTCATTGCTAATCTGGACAACTGCTCTCGCTCTCCTTGGCACAATCATCATGTTAGTTATTATTAGATTTATTAAAGAATTGTTCTTTTTAGTGTGATTTTTTTTTTTTAATAGAACGGACTGATCCTACAGGCTCAACAATCTGGTTGCAGGAATTAACAGCTCAGAGGGAATATTTCAGTGAATAATGGGCTATATTTTGCTGTGCTAATCCACAAGTTGTGACTTTTGAATATACATAAACTGTGACAGTGACAGTAAAGACTTTCATGATGCTGCAAAATATTTCTATTTTCTAATAAATGCTTTTTCCTTTATCTGCTGTACATTATGTCCCAATTTCACTTTTTTTGCATAAAATTTAATGAGTATATTCATTTATATTAATTTTACTTATATTCTAAGAACAACAAAAGCCCAGGATACCACCTTATGCACATATGACCTTCTTGAAGATGTTAAATATAGGCAAGAGGTAGTTAAAAATGCTTTGTGTAAACAAACACGTGGTCGAAACTGTTCAAACAGCCACAAAAGACCAACTACTATCCACATACTGACCTAACAATGTTCAATATTGTATGTGTTAAAAGTAAGAGCATTAAAGCAAGGTATTCATATTAACCTGCATTGAAACAAACACAGATTACAATCAAAAACATAATATCATCCCTTTTATTTCATTTGCTTTCTTGCTTACCCATAAGCTGCATAACACACTTTTTTTGTTCATATTACAGTTATCATGCATTGCACAGAAATTGATGTAGTATGTGTCAATAAAAGAGGGTCACCATTAAAACTGAAAGCAAGTGGTCACAAAAATGAATCTGAATGCACATAAATGAAACTGCAATGTATCTCGGCTGACCACTTGTGATCAATCACTAAAACCACACAGGTTAGTGGGCTGGACAAACAAACTCTGGGAAGTGCACTCTCTCCTCTCCATATGCACCAGACACTTTATTATAAACACTCCACGTTTCTGCAATTACATTGGGAAATCCTGAGTGTGCTTTACACATGTGAGTGGGCTTGACAAACCACCTGTAGGAAGCACTCTTCCTCTCCATATGCACCAGATACTTTCCTACAAACACTACATTACAACTCAATCAAAAAATGCTAAACTAACATACCTTGTCATAGCATCAATGCGTTGCTGATCTCTGGTCAATAACTAAAAACACACACAGGCTGGTGGGCTGGACAAAACACCTGTAGGAGGTGCACTCTCTCCTCTCCATATCTTTTTTTCCCTGATCTCACACTGCTCTACTTTAAGGACAGCCTGAAAGGGGCTTTTTTTTTTTCCCCTTTCCCTAATGTATCTAATTTCCTCTTTCTAAAGCTACCTCTCATCTGACCTGTCTTCCCCTGAAATGTGTGATGTTTGTTTATAGTCGGAGGGGTCCAATTTCGCTACATGTAAAAGTGTATGTGACAAATAAAGGCTTTATCATCATCATCATCATATGCACCGGACACTTTCTTATAAATGCTACACTTTGCGATAACATTGGGAAATCCTGAATGTGCTTTACACAGGTGAGTAGGCTTGACAAACCACCTGTAGGAAACACTCTTTTCTCTTCATGCACTAGATAGTTACCTACAAACACTACATTACGACTCAATCAAAAAAACAAAAACAAATGTGAAGCTAACAGACTTGGCATAGCATCTATATGTTGCTGCTCTCTGGTGATGTGAAGTGCTTCTTTTATTCTCATTTGTAAGTCAATGTGGATAAAAGCATCCGCTAAATGAATAAATGTAAATATGCATATTAATAGCAGGTGGAAACAGGGCCTGTGTCATGTCTTATCAACCTCCCTGTCCTTCTCTTTTTGTCTTTACACAGATGCTTGATCAATAAAGCCTGCGCCCAGTGCTCTATCATCTAGGTGGTTCAAAGGGCAGAGAGCAGACATCTATAAAGCAACACACATCCCCCCTTTGCTTCTGTCCACCTACACAATCCTAATTAAACAGATCTGTTCCATGAACATACACTGCTACACCAGACACACACGAGAAGTGAGAAACCTGCCACAACAGGCATCTGCTGAAACAGGCTGTGCTGTTTTTCTGTTTAGAAGATTCTAGAATAAAGAGCAGAATGGCAGAGAGTTAAGTAATACAATTGTGGGATATTTGGCCACACTGGATATCAGCAATGTTTGCGTGTGATATTTGGGCATGCTGGGTATCAAGGACGTATGTGTGTAAGAGAGTCCTGTACGACATGTCCTGATGGGTGAAATGTGTTCTGAAGTGACACACAAGCAGATGAATCCGGCGATCACCTTGGGAGGCTGTCACATCAAAGTGAAACAAGAGACTACAAATACCGCCGACAAGGGATACATGCGAAACTTACGCCATTAGAACTCACGGATCTGTTTACAAAGTATTCGTGGCTACTCTTAGTGGTATAAATCCCTCACGTATCCCTCAGCCTTGTGCTATGATACTTTATATGCCTCATCTGTATCTTAAAACCTCACAGGACACGAATATAATATATTTTTTCCCAATAAGAACAGAAAGCAAATGACGAGGAACATCAAAGGTGACAACGTCTTGCTAACCAAAGAGGAGCTATTTTTCTGTCAACAATAAGTGCGTTAAAATGCACTTTTAAAAGGACAATTTCAGTGGAACTAGTCATTCATCCTGTCATCCTGTTAAAATGTCACAGACACTTTTGTTGACTGAAATTCGATGATGTTGGTAAAAATGTATCATGCAAACAACACGTAGATGTACTTAAAATGGCGTGTGACAATCACAGCCAGACAGAGCCAACATGAAGCAGAATTTTGAGTCAATGGGATTTCATTCTGACCAAATGTTGTGTCATCTGTTGCTGTTGATGCTGGTTAAGGCACAAACTCAGATTATCATGTAAAAGATAGCGTTAATCCTTTTAAGCTTATTGTCATTGATTCTTGCTAGGACAGGGTGTATGAGATAAAAATATCTCATTCAGTCTCAGTCATTTAGCTAATGTTTATTAAATGTGACCATTTTACCTACATTTATTGCTCAGCTATTTTAAAGATACTAATTTAAATCCCTATTCAACTTCTCTATGACTTGCTAAACAGGTTTCAACTATAAGCTACAAAATAAAGTAAACAAAGGCAGCTGAGGATAGTGGATCCATTTGTTACCAGAAAAGCAATTTACCTGCTGTAAATTGTTCTAATATACTGCTCAAGAAACTGAAAAACAGTTGTGCTGCTATGGGTTTTTTTTTTTTTGAAAACCCATCAAAAAATACATTTTTTTGAAATTCAGAATTTATTTGAGGCAGAAATCTTTTGTAACAATATTAATGATTTTACCGTTGTGTATGATCAATTTAGGGCATCCTAATTGAAGTTTTACATTTTGAATAGATTTTTGAGCTGTTCTGTACTCTACATAACAAAGTAGAAAGAAAATATCTGCACCTAGAAAATCAAGTCCATTTTTATAAACAACCACAAAATAACTGTGCAATAAATACTACATTAAAGCTCTGTCTAATGAATCAATTCTGATTCAAGCATCTAATTTATCACCAGAAAGCCGATGAAACGTCCCAAACCTTTGTGGCAGGCCCATGCTAAATCTGATTTCCATTAAATGCGACATTTTTATCCTTGTACTTCCCGTTAAGCTGTTCCAAATATCTCGCCATATAATTTCCCATTCAATTTCCCTGAGCTCAGAAGTCTTCAGGCGTTTCAGTGAAAACATCAGATGCGAGTTATATGTGCAGGAAGAGTGTAAATATAAGACACAGCTATTGAAGTCCAGGCTTTCTGACAGCCCTAAAGCCATTTATCACTGTGACTAAAGTGTCCACCCCCAACCCAAAACCGGTAATAATCACACACACACACACACACAGCCTTGTGGCAGATGTGCGAGCCCACCTCCTGTCCTTTCAAACCCTTTAGCGCGCACACACACACACACGCGCGCACACACACACACACACACACACACGAATGCTTCTGGCTCTAACCCAGTGGCCCTCTCCAAAGGAGGGACATTGAATGGTTAGGCAAATGGTTGTGCAGCTCTTCACACGGCTAACAGCTGAGCTCTAAGCTCTCCCAGAAGAGCCTCTCCCCACAGAGCAGCTCCAGTCAGCTCTTTCCAGCCCACTGCTCTCAGACAACACACTCAGTGATTAAAGCAGTCCCACTGCCCTCTTCGTCCCACACACACACACACGCTCACACAGCCTGTGCCCCGGTCATACACCGTTCACAACTCACATACAAACACAAAGACATGTGAATGGGAGAGTCACAAAAACTCACATGGAAGCATGTTTTTTTTTTGTTTTTTTGAAAAGGTATGGAAATTGACATCATACCATTTAGTTCTATGGTAAAGGGTGAAAACCCTGATGAAATGATGAGAGAATTATTAAAACCGATGAAAACCGTCATTAGCATCTACATGTATATTACAATAGTCAATGACAAAATATTTTCAAAATATCTAACAGGTGAGTAAATAAATTTTAACTTCGGGGTGAATTATCTATGTCTTTAAAAATAGTGTAGTACTACCACTGTATATAAAACTGTATATAGTGTACTCTTTCAGCACTATGAAAAATAAATCAGAGTACCATTGGATGTTTGTACCCTGGGATATGAACATTGTAGTAATCAATTACTATGCTTATTTACAAATCAGGATTAGCAGGTTGTTTTACTCACATCACATATATATTAAAAATGGCAAAAATGTTAAACTTGCAATAATTAAGTTATAAAATAAGTTTAAGTACTATGATTATAAAAATTAAGGAAAACGATTACAATTTAAATAAGAAGATCAAAACAAACTTAATAAAAATGTTAAAAGCATATTAAAACACTAAATCTTAAAAAAAGTTAATAAATTGCTGTCAATAAATATAATGTTACATAAAATAATAGCAGGAGAAAGGTATTCCTGTTGTATTTCCATTATACCATGGTTTTACCATGATGGGGTATGGGACAAAGTAAAACCACAGAGTTTATCTCTCAGTGCTATAGTATTCCCTATAAGGAAGAACTATGGTGACACCATGGTACATGGCACCAGAAAGTATTACCATGGCACTCTGTACTGGAATAGAGGCATCATAATGTTTACATGGTACACCAGGCAAGTTTTGATACTTTTAATGATAACCCAAAGTAGCATCATCATTACGTTTTTAATATGTTCCATAGTAACACCACGGAAATTAACACTGAACACTGTAATCCTTCAGGGTTATTAAGGGACCACAATATTACCATGGCTTTTAAGTATCATTCCTTTTTCATAAAGTAAACATAATAAAGCATCATTATCTGATAACATCACTGTACCATGACACCACTACAGTACTTCATTGTAAGAGATGGCCCACTGCTCTCAACCTTAAACACACACACACACTGTTCCATAAACATTCCAGCACTGGAAACACACAGCCACATGCGCGCAAACAGACACATGCAAATCCATAAGCCACGCGTGCACACAAACATGAGTCACACAATGAAAAGCATTCAAATCTGCTCCCCGGGCTAAGAGTCAGTCAGCGCTGTGGGAGCGCTTCCTCTGAACACCAAACCAGAGGGAAGAGAAGGACAAATGATAGCCGTGACGCGCAACACAGGGAGTTGATCATCCAGCCGTCCTCTAATCACCTTATCTGATCACACACAGCAGCTGAGAAAACATGAGCCGCGAGTTCAGGTGGAAATACTTCTCTTTCCAACCCACACACACACTATCCTCAAGAGCAGGATCGTGCACAGTTCCTACGACCCCGTGGTGGCATTCGAGGTCTTGAACCTGCTCCCTGGAGCTCACAAAGTATTAAGCGGGTGGAAATCTCAGGTTTCAGAAACATCACAGGATAGCTGTAACATCCAACACAAAGAAAAGCCTGTATCTTTGCTTAAGTATCCTTGCCAGGTTGGATCAAACCTCAATTAGAGGATCAAAACCTCTATTAGAGGAATAAAAAGACAACGGGGAATGCCAAAAAAGCGGGAGCTAGAAAGAAAGAGTGCACACGAGGTAACCCAAACAGCCCAAAGCAAAGAAGAGGAAGAATAAAAGATCGCCGGATAGTTTCTTAAACACACAAACACGCCACATTAAGTTCTTCCAACACACACACAGAAGCACGCTACTTACTCGGACCCAGTTTTGATGGTCCCCCCTGCCGAATCCCCTTGTCGTTGGGAAGGAATAAGTAAACCTGGTGGGATAAAGCAGGAAAGGAGCTCCTCTCTTTGTGAGGAGGAGCGCACACAGTTCTTTCTCTTTTCCCAGTGTCTCCCTGCTGATGCAGGAGAAAAGAAGCTTCTCCCCAGAGATGTAACCCCCCCACCCCCTCCCTGAGGTTAATCCCTGCCGTGGCAGCCTCCGTCCCACTATGCACTCTGTACTCCGTCCTGTTTCGCGGCTCCGGCTATCAACTCCAGCTCGGCGGTCTGGAAGAGGGAGGAAGAGAAGGAGAGAGAGAAAGAGGGAAGACCAGAGGAGAGAGAGAGGACAGACGGCAGTGTGAGAGCTGCCTCATGATGAAAGGCGATCCGCTGATCTCATCAAGCAGGGACACCAGGCAAACAGAAAGAGAGGGAGGACACGCCCCTTACCCCACCCCCGACTCATGCATAGACCTCCCTACACTCTTTCACACTTTTAGCTCAGCCAATCGGCACAGAGAGACTCATAAACACACATGCTGCGAGTCTCCAGCCTGTTACTTCCACAGCTCAGATATCTGTTTTGAAAGATAACCTGACTCCGGTTTGACTGACAACAATGTTATGTGGACATAGCTCAGAGGAAGAAAATATCCTGGTGGAGTTTTTGCTTGAAGACCCTGGGAGAGATTGAGCGTTTGTGATTTTAATTCAATTCTAACTAAATTATTTGTTTTCTTCAAACAGCTTTTTTTCTGCTAACCCTGTCCAGTTAAGAATGTCTGTAATGATTCACAATTCTTGGAAATTACAAGGTTCTGTCTGCATTCTAGGTGATTTATGTAGTAAACATGATATGGTGAACCTTCTAATTCTTTAAAAACCACGCACATTAAATTAAAAAGTTTTATCTGCAATTATCTGCTAAGTTAACAAGTCAACAAGCCAAATGCAGACATAATTTGAAAGACAAAAGTTTCCACTCAGAATTATTAGTTTCTATCTTGAAAAACATTAACTGAAGCAATACCAATTTAGAATAATACAAATATAATGAATACAATAATAATAATAATAAAAAAACGAACAAGCAAACACAAGTTGTATATTAGAATTTTTTAATTATTACAGGATAAAAATTCTAAAACTTTCTGGTGAAACTTTAATAAATTCTTTAAGTGAGTCAACTTCTACAAGCATTAAATGCAGGACAGTTCAATAAAATATGTTTTACTATGGTAACAATGTGTCATCATTAATGCTCATTTAATTCATATTTAAAGACAAGTTAAGGATAAAATATATTTTTTCACAAACCCTTATTTAAAATTTTAGACAGAAACCAGCTATAATACCATAATTCCTTTGTAACTTTCAACATGTTTAGAATGGTTCTACAATTTTGGTATGCAACACAGCTGGCAGTTTATTTTCCAAAGCAACTTGAACCTAATAGCTGTTCTAATCTCTTGTATGAAAGCGCTTAGACTGACTAACTCTTCTAGACAACATTTTGCTAACCAGATTGGATCTTTACCCACTGTGTTACGCTAACCCCACATCTTTAGGACAAACATTTAACAGGCACACTTCACAGTCAAGCTCCAGATCTTGAATAAACACAATCTCCCTCTATCCTGCAAGCCCTGTCAAACCCGAAACGCACTCGAATCCCTCTGAGACACCCTGAATGTACTCAGTCTTTCAGGGTGACGTGAGTTTCCTGACCATTTCCTCCAAGGCCACACACAAAACGAAAGGTCTGTGGCACTAAAGAGAGAGCGAGTCGTCTTTTGCTACCCCCTCCAGCCTTCGAGCTGAAAACTCAATCAGCCTTTTCAAAAGTGCTGGCCCTCTCTCGGAGAAAGCTCAGTCTGAAGGAAGCACGAGAAGCGCCATGTAAACATACACAGTCGCGTAGGATCAACTGCACCAGACATACTTTAGGGCCATTTACCTTTCCTCTAAATATACAAGCCATCTTGTTTAACAAAAGCAAAAAATCCTCTGCCAACTATATAAAAAAAACAACAAACTGAGACTGGATTTTCAAAGATGGCAGTGGGATAAAACTGAAATGGGAATTAAATGTTTTGTTGACATAAAACATACAAAGATTAATGTCAAAAACAAAAGCAATTACAGTTGAAGTCACAGGCCGAGTGCCATAGTGTCCCACCTGTGCTGATATAGTCCTATCGCACTGCTACGACTGTGATATTGCGTTTATACAACAGTTCGACAGCACAATGGTGTATATAAAAATGAAAATCAAACACGGAGAGTCTTTTGTATTAGGAACTACTTTATTCTGAAATTCATTCACATCTGCAGCAGACGTCTGAACAGCAGAAGCCGTTACTAATTCACCAACGTCACTTTAGAGCTAGTGTTTGAATGATTCTTTAGCGTAATGTCTAAAGTGATGACAAAACAGGTGATTTTGCTGACATTTTAAGAGTATAAGGCTGAACGTGACATGAAATGGCATCCGTCTACAGAGATATCTCCTTACAGTATTACAGTCCATTACAGTCTACAGTATTTCTCTGCTGCAATCGGGATATCACAATAATTAACACCGAAAAAAGCAGCGTAATCATTACCAGATTGCTGTTGTGTTTGTGATAAGTAAAAAAAACACTAAACACATGCGGGCATTTTTTCTTTCTTTTTTGCAACACAACACACATTCCTGATATGCGAGTCCCTTCTCACACTCAATACACTACAATTATATGGTATAAATACAGCACTACAACATACAAAAGAGAGAGATCAACTTAGAATATCACTTACCAATATAATAATGATTTGATCAGGGTGAAGAGGCGGTACGAGTGCTGCTAGTTGCAGAATATCGCACGGATATCAGCCAATCAGATTCAAGAACCAGACAGAACTGTTGAATAAATAAATAAATATTTATTTATTTATTTATATTAAGGATGCTGCATATAATCCCTTAAAAATGTCTCTTACAACCATTTAGGTGTGAACATGTCGTGGCCAGAAGCAGCTTTTAAATCATTTTAAATGTATCTAATATTTTCAGCAAGGTTTTACTGAAATTGCAATATTGTCAAAAACCTTCAGCTTTTATATGTAAAAGAGCCTAAATACATGC
The DNA here is from genome assembly GCA_903798125.1 of Danio choprae. Classification (NCBI taxonomy): domain Eukaryota; kingdom Metazoa; phylum Chordata; class Actinopteri; order Cypriniformes; family Danionidae; genus Danio; species Danio choprae. The sequence continues at coordinate 491,241 of CAIGQW010012753.1, read as the reverse complement.
AAGGTAATTCAAATACTTTGCTCATCTCCAACTAAAATAAGTAGATTTTTTATTTCATGGCATCAACACATTTCAAAAAAGTTGGGACAAGACCATGTTTACAACTGTGAGGCTTCCCCTCTGAAAACTGAGAACTGAGGAGACAAGTTGCTCAAGTTTAGGAATAGGAATGGTCTCCCATTCTTGTCTAATACAGGCTTCTAGCTGATCGACTGTATTAGGTCTTCATAAAGAGGAAGATGCAACAAATGTTTTCTATGGGTGAAAGATCTGGACTGCAGGCTGGCCATTTCAGTACCTGGATCCTTCTTATACACATTCATGATGATGTAATTAATGCAGTATGTGGTCTGGCATTGTCATGTTGGAAAATGCAAGGTCTTCCCTGAAAGAAACGACGTCTGCATGGGAGCATATGTTGTTCTAGAACTTGAAAATACCTTTCAGTATTGAAGGCGCCTTTCCAGATCTGTAAGCTGCCCATGCCACATGCACTCATGTAACCCCATACCATCAAAAATGCAGGCTTCTGAACTGAGCACTGATAACAACTTGGGTTGTCCCTGTCCTCTTTAGTATGGATGACATGGCATCCCAGTTTTCCAAAAAGAACTTCAAATTTTTATTCGTCTGACCACAAAACAGTTTTCCACTTTGCCACAGTCCATTTTAAATGAGCCTTGGCCCAGAGAAAGCACCTGCGCTTCTGGATCATGTTTAAATATGGCTTCTTTTTTGACCTATAGAATTTTAGCCGGCAACAGCGAATGGCACAGTGGATTGTGCTCACCGACAATGTTTTCTGGAAGTAGTCCTGAGCCCATATTGTGATTTCCATTATAGTAGCATTCCTGTTTGTGATGCAGTGCCATTTAAGGGCACGAAGATCACAGGCATCCAGTATGGTTTTCCGGCCTTGACCCTTACGCACAGAGATTGTTCCAGATTCTGAATGATATTATGCACCGTAGATGATGATAACTTCAAACTCTTTGCAATTTTTTGTTGAGAAACTCCTTTCTGATATTGCTCCACTATTTTTTGGCACAGCATTGGGGAAATTGGTGATCCATTGCCCATCTTGACCTCTAAGAGACACTGCCACTCTGAGAGGCTCTTTTTATACCCAATCATGTTGCCAATTGACCTAATAAGTTGAAAATTGGTCTTCCAACTGTTCCTAATATGTGCATTTGACTTTTAAAGCCTGTTATTGCTAACTGTCCCCTTTTGGAATTTGAAACCTTTTTGGAATGTGTAGCTTTCTTGAAATCCAAAATGAGCCAACATTTGGCCTGAAATTTTAAAATGTCTCACTTTCAACATTTGATATGTTATCTATATTCTATTGTAAATAAAATATAAGTTTATGAGATTTTAAAATTATTGCATTCCTTTTTTATTCACAATTTGTACAGTGTCCCAACTTTTTTGGAATCGGGTCCGTCCGTCCATCCGTTCGTCTATCTATTTATTTGTTTATTTATTTATTTATTAGGACTGTGTTTTTGACCTTGGTTTTGGGATCATAGTTCGCTACAGGTACAATACAACAGGAATAAGAAACAAATCTCCAGTACTTGCTTTTTCTGTTTTTGAACAGGCAGAAATGTTTTGGCACAATCAGCTAGAGAACTGAAGAGCTTCTTGCAAAAGAAATTGCAAAATAAACACAATAATGGCAAATAAAACTTTATATTAGGAAACTTTCAAAGATTAAGCTCAGCCCTCTCCTAAAACAACAGAAAAACAACAATTGTGTATTAAATTTAAGATTCAAAACTGAAATCTCTTTTAATGAAAATGCTAGCACTGTGTCCATCCATAACAGCAGGTGCAGTGGACAACAACTGTTCAATATTATGTGTGTAGAGAAGTCACACATTACTCACAAACTGACTTATGTGATCCCAAGATGAAACAATTTCTTATATTTCAATTTTTTGACGGATGTACTTGACCGTTATACACTCACGTCTTTTGTAACACAGCGTTTTTTAGATGTTGTACGAAGATAAAACGATTTTAACTTTGACTAACAGCAACGCTCATCTGTCATCCTGACAGTTCCAGAGCACTGGACCAATCAGAAGAACTCGCAGGCGGGACTAGTGTTGCATGCTTATGTTTACTGGTAGCAAGTTGGCATGACAACGGCAAAATGGCGAAACTCCTGAGCGATGTGTCTTGCATTTTCAGGCAAAAAAAAAAATTGTGTTCTTTGTGAATGGCTCCTCAGCTGTTGCACTGCTGTGGCCTTTTCTGTCTAACAGTGACTGCACATCTGGACTGATTGTATCATCGTGGGAGTGCGTGAACTGAACTGTGAGCCTTGTACCGTGACGCTTCAGGATGAATAAATGTGCTATTACACTACTAATGTATATTATAAAAAGTGCATATGAAGAGTTCAAATCCAAAAACCTCTAAATCCCATCTGAAATGTTCTCCTAAATTTTTTTTTTTTTTCAGTCTCCTATGTTTATGTTCAGTTATTTCACTTTAAAGGCAATGAAAATAACTTAAATTAAGTACAATTACTGAGCCTACACACAGGAGTCGGAGAAATATTTAGAATAAAATATCAAACGGCATTTTGAGGTTTCTGCATCTAAACTCTTCACATATAACATCGCCCACAAAGCTTACAACCATCTATTTTGGAATCGCATGCAAATGGTCAACAACCGGGTATCTCTCATGTCTGTTTCACATAGTGTGAAAAATAGATGCTTCTAAAATCAGCAAGATCTCATAGAAACAAAAAAAAACTTCTGTGTGTGAGATTTCAAGCTAATCTATAGAACACTGTTATTCCCCGACAAGCTTCAAATATATATATATATCAAGTGGAATCATAGACTGAAGAGGTTGGATATAATTTCAAACAAAATCAGGCCAACAGCAAAGCTTGTTTGTTTGATTTTATTTTTTAAAGCTGTTTGTTTTTTTTATAATTATCATATAAATAAATGTGACTGGAGTGAGAATTGCAGAACTTGTGCAAACTAAAAACATGGATGAATCATCCTGCACTCACTCATTTTGCCCAATAAAATGGTTTTTACAATGTGAAAGCCCCTACCCTTAATACTTCTGACCAACAGCCAATTGCAACAATCATTTTCCAGAAGTATAAATCTCATTTACTTACTACAAATAGGAAAATATTTTTAAAATAACTCACAGCCCTTATAAGATAATTTATTGAACTGATGTTATATGGTATTGTTGAAACCCATTACTGACCCTATTATTTCAATTATTCTATAATTATGTTTACCAGCAGAATTCCTGATAAAAAGCCATGTTGGCTGTGCTGCAAACAAATCTTCACTCCACAAACAAGAAAATTGTGCCAAAATAGCTCCACCAACTCCCATTATGCAATGCAAATAACACAGAATCGGTCACTCTCTCAAACGACTTAAATGTTTGTATATGCAATTTTTTTGCAAGAGATCTAAAATAAATTGTTTCTATACACTCTACCAATTATTTTCAGAAAAGCATATATTCATCCATCATCTACAATGCTAGGTGGCACGGTGGCTCAGTGGTTAGCACTGTCGCCTCACAGCAAGAAGGTCACTGGTTCGAGTCCTGGCTGGACCAGTTGGCAATTCTGTGTGGAGTTTGCATGTTCTCACCATGTTGGTGTGGGTTTCCTCCGGGTGCTCCAGTTTCCCCTACAGTCCAAGAACATGCGCTATAATCAGAATCAGAATCAGAAAGAGCTTTAATAAGTTAATTAAATAAACTAAATTGGCCATAGTGTATGAGTGCAAGAGTGTATGGGTGTTTTTCAATACTGGGTTGCGGCTAGAAGGGCATCTGCTGTGTAAAACATATACTGGAATAGTTGGCAGTTCATTCCGCTGTGGTGACTCCTGATAAATAAGGGACTAAGCCAAAGGAAAATGATTGAATGAATGAATCTATAATGCTTAATATGATTTTAATTCTTCCTAGACCCAAACTAAAAGATATGTACAATAAGACAACCCTGTTTTAAAAATAAATACACAGAAAAAAATAATCATTAAGCATCTTTTAAAAAGAGAAATGAAAATAAATGAAAATGAAAACATGAGGGCTTATCGGAAAACTCCATGGAAAAATAAACATTAACGCCATTAGCGGAAGAAATTGAAAAGAAATCGCTCTCCCAAAGAAAAGCAGCCTCTGGCGCAAGTGGGCTTTTATTTGTGAAGGGAAGTGTCACTTTAAATTGCAGTTTTCAGCCAAACTCCTACCTATTACTCCAGCTTTATCTTTCATTGTCTTTCTCCTCTCTCCTATTTGACCCAGCGTTGTTGGCTGTGTAAATTGCCTCCTCGTTTTCTGCTTCAGGGCGTTTTAACACTTTTGGGCCAGCATGTGGTGGGGACACAGGAGAGAAGGGAGGGACTTGTGTTAATCTATTGGACAATAGTGGAGACCCCCTTCACAAAGAGATAATGGCCCAGCGAACCAGGAGGGGGGCTCCATCTGAGTGGTCTTCGTATAATAGAGAGGCTCTGGAGTGGGATGGATGGGGGGGTAGGCGCACCACCTTGAGACACACGTGTCACAGACAAAGCCCTGGATTTGTCCAAGCACCAGTGCTGGAGGACGGAGAGTTGAGGGGAGTTAAAAGGATGCTCATCTGGCAGTTACCGAACTACCCTTGGCTCGGACAGATGGCAAACACGCATGCAAAGTGAAATGGGAGACTGAGAATGAAAGAAAGAGTGTGAGTCTTGTGGTGACAGATATGATGACACATATTAATAAGGCGGACGTTAACAAGCGAACAAGCTTCAGATTACAATTATAGATTGCACGGACGGCACACACACGAACACAGATGGACGGATCCAGGAGGAAGCAACTGTATCGCTCTTTTCTTTGTGTGTGACACAATAGCTGCTTACATCAGTGCATGTGTTGCGGCACATGGAAAACTCTGCACCCCCCCCACCCTCTTTATTCGGGCACTCGGTGCAAACAGACCAGCTGGATCCACACTGATACCATTCAACACACAGCAAATCAGAGAGAATTTGCTCAGCATATACACACATTTGTTTTTTATGCTGCTTTCAACATACATACACAAACACGTGTACCTTGTTTTGCTTACATTGTATAACAATACCAGTAAATGTTGTCCTTGTGTAGATTTTGTTTGTTCCCCATGAAAAAAAACGCCTACTAAATTCCACAGGATGAAGTATCTTGAAAATGTAAAAATCCATTGTTTTCTGTAAGGCTTGGGTTTGGAGGTAGAGTGATACAAATTACAGTCTGTACAATATCCTTATGTCTCTGGGAGGTCCCCATAAAGATAGGTGTACAAGTGTTTGTGTGTGCATGTGTTTCCAGCAGATGTTATCTTAGAATGAAATACCTTGGAATGTCACGACCAATCAAAATCAAGTATTCCAGACTTGTGGTGTAATACTGTATGATGAATATACAGTTGAAGTCAGAATTATTAACCCTCCTGACTTATTAGCCCCCCTGTAAATTTATTTCCATAATTTCTGTTTAACAGAAAGAAGACTTTTTAAATTTTTAAGCATAATAGTTTTAATAACTAGTTTCTAATAACTAATGATCAATGAATGAATGAGTTTCTAATGATCTTTCCCATGATGACAGTACTTAATATTTTACTTGATACTTTTTAAGATACTAGTAACCAGCTTAAAGTGCAATTTAAAGGCTTAACTAGGTTAATTAAGTTAATCAGGCAAGTTAGTGTAATTAGGCAAATTATTGTATAATGATGGTTTGTTCTGTAGACAACCAGAAAAAAAAAACAAAAAAAAACTTTTGGGGGCTAATAATATTGACCTTAAAAAAAAAAAAAAAAGCTTTTGTTCTAGCTGAAATAACAAATAAAACTTTCTCCAGAAAAAAAATATTACAGGAAATACTTTGAAAAATTCCTTTGTTAAACATAATTTAGGAAACATTTGAAAAAAAAAAAAATAATAACAATAAAAACAGGAGGGCTAATAATTTTGACTTCAACTGCATTTCATTTATCTTATTCGTTTATTTACATATAAACAAAGTAAAAGTAAACCTTTAAGATTTAAACCTTTAAACGTACTCTTAAATTGTTTTCTGACTAGATTACATTTAAAAGGATGACAAAACATTTTATTTTCTTCACAAAATTGGTGTCTGTACCTTTTTGTTTCGTCAGTCATTTTCTATTGAACATGGTGCATTCACTGTTGACAACCACAATCCCTTGCTACTCATTCAGAAATTATGGATGTTTGCTGATACTACAAAATACGTTTTATATATATTTATATAATCAATATCGGTAAACCTCAAAGCTGACTGACTTACATATCCAACATTGTACAATTGTATTAATGCAAATAACCCTATTTATATGCAGATTTGAGTTTTGTTTCTTTATAATCGCTATAATCGAGATTTTGATTCATCCTGAGATCCAAATCTTTTAAATTAGTTTGCTAAAAAGATTGGTTTAATGATTTGTTTTGTCTTTTTCTTTCAGGTTTCAACTTAAATATGGGGTCAAACATTTACAAAAGAAAAAGTTATTTACTTATTTTAATTACACTGTTAAGTCAAATATTTGTATTTAAACAACCCAGCAATTTGTAAAGTGTAGTAGTGCTGTACAATATTGGAAAAATCTGACATTGCGTTATTTAGTTTTTCTGCTATATATACCGCTATATGAATTACGGCTGCACAATATATCGTTTCGGCATCGTTATTGCAATGGGAGAACATGCAATAGTCACATCGCAGAATCTGCAAATTTGAGTTGTGACTATAATTAACCAGGAAATAGTTTAACAGCAATAAAAATAAATAAGTTTTACCCTACTACAGTGAACAAATTTATTTTTAAGGCATGTGACTATAACATTTCAAGCTAATTTAAACTATTTGTGCACAAGATGTAATACAATTTCTAGCTTCAACAGATGAATAGTATTTTTTTTAAATTGCAATGAAGACTATATAGTGTTACTTTACATTTGATTACATTGTTGTTTTGCATTTGAACTCAATACTGTTAGAATTTCCAGAAAACCATAAAGGACTATTTTATTTGTATATTTGTTTTATTGTATTCATATATGCTTGTAATTTATTAGCATTATTATACTTTATAATGAACACACTCACTACAAAATGATCCTAATGTAAAATTGGTTTTGAAATTTACATTAACATCATTATTACACACAATATAATTTACATTAATTACATTAATATCACAATATCTATTGCGGAAAAATTATTTATTGAAATGTCAGTTTTTTACCAATATCGTGCAGCCATAATATGAATATAATTTGACCAGATGAATTGAACAGCTCTATTTTGGAAGAATTTATTAATCAACTGGGTAAGTTGTTAAGTCAACTGGGGTGATCAAGCTTTTTTATATGCAGTGCATCTGCATAAAATATAATAAATCACAAGCATATATAACTACAACAGAGCAAAGATAAAGTTAAATAAATACTGCTTTATGGTCTAGAGTCTAACAATATTCAAGTACAGAAATTTAACAGTCAAATGTAAAACAACATAGTCATCATTGTATAAATAATTTGTAATATAATAATAATATCCTGCGATGTGATTATTGCAGATACACACATTGCGATATCAATACTCAAACGATATATTGTTCAGCCCTAGAGTGTAGTATTATTTTGTGAATTATTATTTGAGTCAGTGACTCATTTGTTGAACTAGTTAGCTAAAAATTTATTATTATTCAAAACAATTCTTATAATACTTGAATAAATTAAATCAAATCACATCTGCTAGACATGACATTTACCAAGCTATAGATAAAAAACTACTGTAAATATGCCAAAGTAGATGTGTTCACAAACAAAACACTATTATAACAATACTAATATTTGATATCAAAGCTAACTTAAAGTAAACTGAACCCAATTTGTACAAAAATGTCCTAATGGTAAAGTCCACAAGTAAACACAAGTTTTACTGTAAAAGTCTCATCCTGAGTGTCTGTGTGAAGGTTGTACTTCTCGATTTTCCAGAAATCCCACAGACACAAACATAAAGATTTGCACAGCCGTTCACCAAAAAGGAGTGTGTTGAAGCAAAATGAGCAAAGGAAAAAAACCTGACAGGATAAACACACATACAAACCAGGCAACCAACAAGACAAACCACCAAACAAAACACGTACCTAAAAACAGACTTCAAAACACACACCCTCCAGACAACAAACACAGGACATTCCAAATAAAACCTTCCAGGACACAATCCCAGAAACCAATTCGACAGACACACTCAAACCACAGACACCGCTCAAACACATGACATCACCTTCCAGTAGGCCAAAAGAAGCAAACTTAAACATTGCCTGCGCGGGAGCGTCTCTACAAGATCTGGCAACAAGCATCAAAGTTCCATTTGATGTCTCTCTTAGCTTCGATCTGAGCGCGATGATTCGGCAGCTTCTCATCAATATGATGTCTGAATGTGCAAAAGTACAGCATCAGGCTATAATTTTGGGGAAGGGCACAGAATCAATGCTCTAAGTGCTGGAGAAGTGGCACGGAGCTCGGATGGATGGATGGGGGATAAAATAAATGATGCTTTTGGCACAACAGCCTTCCTCCCTACCTTATATTTCAGCAGCACTTTAATCTTCCACTTCAGGTAAAGCGCCCTTCCTTCCTATATGAGGGTGTTCGATTTCAGCCTCACATCATACAGGCTTCAAATGATGTCACTATTGATCATATTTATAGGACTTTGCTATTGATAATGCTAAATTAGGTTCAAAGAGTGGGGGTGGGGGGTGGGTTAAAAGGCTAATGTTCTCTTACCAGTCTTGATTTTAACAGTACAGTGTTAAAGGGATAGTTCACCAAAAAAGTTATTGCTTCTGTTAAACAGAAAACAGTATTATATGATATTTTGAAAAATGTTGTTAAAAAAGCAACCACAGCCATAATAGGTACAAAAAATACTATGAAACTCAATGGCTTCAGAAAATACTCCTTTCTGTTATATGATACTCCTTTGTGTTAAACTCAGACTTTGAACAAGTGGAGGGTCAGTAAATGATGGCAATTGTTTTATTTATGGGTGAACTATCCATTTTAGCTGGTTTGCAGCTATCAGAGCAGAAATCTGTATTGTTTTTAGCATTACATTTTCATGTTCCCCCTAAAACTAATTCAATGTCTTTGTAAACAACTACAATACCTAAATAAAAACCGCTGAATATCACTTAAGCAATAGGAAAAAAAAAAAAGATAAATTCATTTTGTCTTTTGTCTTACAGTTTTTTTTGTTTTCCTTCATTCTGTCATTCTCAATGATTAGCTTTTACAATGATATGAATTGATGGATTGATTCCTATGTTGAAAAACAGGTTTGTGAATGTTTAATTTAAAGTATAACAATTAATGTTCTTTTAATCGGATTCAATTTCAGCTTAGCAATGTACTGGAACACTGTTTCAGTCAGTGAATCTAGTTTCACGTGATAAAAATGCCTAAATGAAATTAAATTTAAGTATTTGCATGTTTAAATCTATATAAATTCTGCATTAGAAAAATAAATAAATAAATCATATTTATTTTTACTTGTATTGCGTATGTTATATGCTTATCTTTTACCCACTATTTTTTTAACTAAAATCGTTTAGCAAAAATAAGAACACCATAGTTAAAGATTTCTTTCTGTTTAATGTACAGTACATACATTGTGCTACAGATAATTGTGAAACGAAAAAGTCTACAGAAACTCCCTGATCAGAAAAGTGGTTGAAATCGATGAAATTGATTTATTTAAAAGCCAGGTGTGAACAGAAATGCGTCTCCTTCATCTACTTGTGATCTAATTGACCAAAATGCATTTTAACGCCAGATGTAAACAGAGCTTAAGAGGCATTGATCAAGTTGTAATCACTCTAAACAACCATGACATCTCATTTGTGAACAAACTCAATGAATCAATCATGAACAAAGGCTTCATGATGGACTAAATGAGAGAGATTGGGGGGGGGGTTGTTCACTCAGTTCGCTGTGTGAGTCAATCTTGTTCACAACAAGAAGAAGAAAGGAGGCAAGAATTATGAATATGCAAAAATGACTAATGGCATACATAATTAAAACCACACAACTGAAACAGCTAATATTTGAGCTGATATTGTTGTCTTTTTCAGTTAGCTTGATGAATGTCATGCCCAGCAGGCGATGGAGGGAGGAGAATAGAGATCTGCTATGTTGTGAAAATGCTAATGATGCTAAAACACTCTTCAGGAAGTCTATTAGGAGACTTAAAAATACATTTTAACAAAGGATGAAAAGATTGTTTCAGTCTCAGACATATATGTATGAATCAGCTGTAAAGGAATGGTGTGCAAAAAAAATAATTATTTAAAATTTATTATCTATTTATTTTTTACTATTTTAGGCTTCTTTTGGAGACCACACTTAGCTGGTTTATGGCTTTAAAACAATAAATTCAATAGTGCATTTTATAAATAATACTTCCCTTCTCTGTTGGCTAGTTAAAAATCAAAAAGTCTTTCTCGTATTGCATAAAGAGGTCACTGTACTATAAACATCCTGCAAGCTTCAGAACTCAAAACTTTCTTAGTAGTCTAAAAACAGCTTATATAAAAATCAATCTGCCAAAATGATTGGTTGTAGAATTTTACTACACAATAGTCTAGTAAATGTTATTAACCAACAGAAGAAAATCCAGCCCTACTTCCACATCACTACCCGTTTAGCTCTACCCACAGTGTTGTAATACAGGAGGCAAACAATGAGAGAGGGAAACCAACTAGAGGTCTTCACAGCAGACTCAAGACCTGAGGACCCAGGACCAAGCAGGATCTATATTTTAAATGGTCAGTCGGGTACATATTGGGTCTGTGTGTAATACCCAATCAGCTCAGAGAACACCCTATCCACCAGTGTTCAGTCGGCAGCACTTTGCATGCGTTTTGTAACTTGCAACTTGTAAAATCAGGATGGGATGTAAGCAGGAAACACGCGTGCAAGCAGATGATGGAACCTCTTATTTAATACAAATGTGTCACTTGTTTCCTTGGTAATGTAAGTGTAATGTAAACAGTGATATGGACAATGATCAGATATTTCTGTTTTTTTTTACTCCTTTTTTCTGATATTTACTTTGCTGAATAACAATATATAAGTAAATAGCACTCTTCCGCCTATAGCTATGGAGAATCTGGTAGCCAAGCAACAGAGTGGGTAAAGTCATGTGCAGACGTGCTCTATCGCAGTCAGGGAGAAGGTTTCTAACAGTAGTTAAGAAAAAAGTTTTTTAGCAACTTATTTATATTTGCTAATAGCAGTTTGCTGTCAATATATGCTGGTCAGGTGCAGTCACACCTGTGACTTTCCAGCTGTGTTTGGGACCGGTTGGGTCTGGTACCTTTGTTGACGCCAAACAACTAGCACCGACGAAACCTAACAGTGTTGTTTGTCTGGTGCCATCTGGACCAAAAAGCTGTGTGTGAACACACCAAACGGAGGGTAGCAGACTGAATCAAGAGTGAACATTAACTAGCTGGACTGATGCTGATCGACAAAGCCCAATGGCTGATCATCGCTTAATTTGTTCAGGCCTTAAAGCATATATCAAATCACTTATGAGACACGCAAGTTGGGTTGGGTTCGGGTACTAATTTGTGGACCCGTGAAGACCTCTAAAATCAACACAATCTCATGCCAATTTATGATTTAGTGGCTAATTAATATTGATGTGTACAATCTCGCTCATACATTTTAATACAATTTGCTCATCCCCCAATAAGGGGTAGGGTTAGGGGTGGGGTTTGGGGGCACGTCTCCTTTTATAAATCATACCAATGAAATCGTATGAATTTGTACGAATTAGCCACTTTTCTGACAATACGTTACGTTTTCTTGTGAGATTGGGCTGGGCAAACACGTCTACGAAGAAACCAAATGACCAGGATGCTAAGAAAACAACAAGATGCAGTGCAGAGCCAAGATGTGGAATAATCAAGTGCGAATAATTATTAATTTGTTCGTTCGTTTTCTTTTCGGTTTAATCCCTTTATTAATCTGGGGTCGCCACAGCGGAATGAACCGCCAACTTATCCAGCATATGTTTTACGCAGCGGATGCCCTTCCAGCTGCAACCCATCACTGGGAAACATCCATACACACCCATTCACACACATACACTACGGACAATTTAGCTTACACAATTCACCTATACCACGTCTTTGGACTTGTGGGGGAAACCGGAACACCCGGAGGAAACCCACACAAACACGGGGAGAACATGCAAACTCCACACAGAAACAACAACTGACCTAGCCGGGGCTCAATCCAGCGACCTTCTTGCTGTGAGACGATTATGCTACCCACTGCGCCACTGTGCTGCCCCAATAATTATTAATATTATATGGTATTATTGTTTCGTCTGTTATAGAAGTTGTTTTGATATGTATACATTTTAACCTAAAATCAAACATATATGCAGAAGTTTACATTGGTTTGTAGACAGCGGTCCTTTTTAATTTGGGGGCCTAATGTTATAAAGTGTTAAAAAGGTTTACACTTTCAAATCTGGTTGATCTTTAAAACTTCTGAGCCTACAATCTGACGGGTATATTCAAATGCTGTGCTCTGGTAAAGGTAGATAAAGCCAATTTCTTGTAAGTTATGAAGCATTATTTATGTAAAAGGACAACACTGAACACAGGTATAAAGGTCTAAAATGTTTTGAATTTGAACATCCAGAGATAGTTAAAAGTGCTTTTGATTTGGTTGCATTGGTCAAGCGTTAATATTCATGACTTTTCCTCTCCTATTGTTACAAGACATTTTGTGAGAAAGTGTAGCAATCAAGGTATATTACAGCACAAAATACAACTGAAATTGTTGTTGCCATCCACACCCTTTTTATTTATTTTTTATTTATTTTTTCTGCTGCATAATTCAAGTTAGTTCATTCTAAAACTTTTTTTTTGCTTTTCAATGAGCTTAACAAAATACAAACACAAAAGTGGAATGGACAAAAGAATGGACACATTTTCTGACCTCTGCTGATTGTATAAATGAAGATCCATGTTAATAACAGGTGGAAACGGAGCTTTAAACAAATCGTGTGACATTAATGACAAAATAAAAATGACATGATTTCCAAACAACATTTCAGGAAGAACTGAAGCCAGCATTAGTCTTGTAATGCATGCTACCTTTACCCTTCCACTTCACGGTGTATTTCTGCACAGTCAAAAAAATGACAAATTTACAGCATTTCCTCTGTGTCCTTTTATCTAAGGGTCATGTCCTGTCTAATCGAAGTGCCTTTGCCAATGTCCTTATTCTCTTATTGAGGTCCAGGCTTTTAGCACAACAGTGACAGCCGACAGAAGCAGTGGGGTCTCTGTCTCCGTGACTGTTTTTGGGGTCAGAGGAGGGTAAGGGGTCAGGGTTTAATCAGCTTAATGGTCCCTCGTTCATCTCTTTTTTCCCCCGATGGCCTCAAATGCTGACCAGCGTGACCCCAATGGCAGCTGCTGATCTGTGTGTGACCCCAAAACCACCCACAAAAGATGACCCACCCCATCCTACTGCCACCTACACTGGCCCTAATACCTCAATAGACACACATTTATGGCATTTATGAGGATAAAACTGGCAAAGCTCTATGGGCTCCCATGTGGAAGCAGCAACTATGTTTTCATCTAAGCTGCTAATGTAATTTATGTAAATAAATTGAATATCACAAAGACAGTTAGCAAGCAAAGCAGCCATTCCTTGTCTTCAAAGTACTAAAGACAATGACAAATAGCACAAAGTAAAACTGGAAGTAGTAGCCATCAGGTAAGAAGCTGTAGATTGTTGTATTAATTCATACAATAAATGACTTTCAAAACTTTAGAGCATGCAAAAAAAGTTTTGGCAAACATTTTAGCTAATATTTGAAGGCAGATGGCTTTTGTCTGGAATCAGATTTGGCAGGTGATAGTAGTCAAACATTGTTCAATCAACAGAAGTCAATTAGGACAAGAACAAGTGTTTTAATTTCTTCTCTAGGGATACACTCTGGGATATAGAGTATATATATATATATATATATATATATATATATATATATATATATATATAGATAATTGTTTTCAAAGCATTTTTACAAAGCTGAAAATGCCAGTGCTCTTCCAAAAAGACATTTGCAGTGTTGCGTTAACCTCAAGGTTAAAAATTCTCCATCTGTCCGCACATTTAAATGCTAAAATCTCAACACTTTGTCATACTGCTGGTGTTTTTTAGTGGACACACAGCCTTATTCCACTATTCATTTATTCAATTAATATACAATAAGTATATAATATAATATAATATAATATAATGCATGTTTTAGGGCTTGAATAATAGAAACAAAAATCATAAAAATATATTAATATAAATCTATAAATATAAGCAACGTTTTCACTATTAATAAGAACAAAAAATGTTTACAGAAAACCAAATTATCATATCAAAATGTTTTCTGAAGAATAACGTGACCCTAAATACTGGAGTATTACATAATTAAGCATTTAAGCCATCATGCTCCCACACATTTGAAACTATATTAAAATAGAAAAACAATTTGACATGTTACTAATATTACACAATATTGCTTTATTTCTGTAACTTAAATTGGTCTTACAAGACAGTATACTACATTTGGCCACCTACTGGAATATGTTTGTTTTCAGCAATGGGCCTACAATCTCTCCCTCATAACATTGCAATAACATTAATTCAATTAATTCAAAACAACCAACAATCCTTCTGATACAGTGAGGAACTGTTAAGGTCTTATCAGACCACTAACCAGAACTTGGCTAATAAGCTGAAAGTGTGTGTTTGCGTTATTCCACTCTCCTTTCTTTAAGTGTTATCGCCACAAAGGCTCTGTTCTGTTTAAGCCCGAATAGCCGCCTTGTGTTGTTAGTGCCGGCCCTTTGTAATTCAACCCTGGGCCCTGACATGCAGAGAGCAGTGGATGGGATGGCTGATTTGCTAATTCCATCTGCTGCTACTTCTCCATCGCTCTTTCTCTGAAATATTCAGAGACACACAGGCTCCTGTTACCTGCCTGGCCGGCAGACGAGGGCCCCATGGATCCACTTTCCGACCACAGCATCTCCAAGGGCAACAAATACGGAGTGTGAGTCCACATGTAAGAGAGAGCTCGCATTTGATTGCAATGTATATGTACATGCAGAAGGTGCAGTTTCTCTATGTGTGAGTGTGTGTGTGTTTGGTCACTGTTAGACATTCTGAAAGCTCTCTGCATTATTTATTGAGCTCCTCCAGGTCAGCCTGATCTCACGAGGAAACGTAACTATTTTACAATTTGTCAGTTTAGTGGCTAATTTGTAGAAATTCATAGGAAATTTCTCAATATACTGTTATTCACATTTCTGCCATTATTGCATTCAAACAATGAAAAAAGTATTACCGTAAACTGTGTATTATGACACCATGAAATTAGGGTAAGACCATAATAAATGATAGACTTTATTTCAGTGCTCAGCATATATGAGTACACCCCATTTTGAAAATGAATATTTTTATCCATTTCTCAGTGAATATGGGTAATATATATTGGTGTATTTGAACAAAACAGATTTATTAAACCGATATATTTATTAAAATAATATTTTAGTCACAGAACATCTTTTGAAATGGAAAGATAATACATTTAAATGCATGCAAAATATTGCAAAACAAAATTACAAACTACAACATTTCAACAAATTTGTATATTTTTTTGTTTCTCTTGATGTTTGCTACTTTTGAAAATTGTATTCAATATTTTTCCTAACATAAAAATTTGGGCTACTAATTTTTGAACCATTATTGTAAGTTATTTTTGTTAGATTAGTTCCAGATTTGGCTTCAGTACAGACTAAACTAATGTATATGCACAGATATAATATTGTAAAGCATCCTATACAAAATATTAATTTAAATGAGAGATTTGTGGGGGGTGTACTTATATATGCTGAGCACTGTGTGTATATATATATATATATATATATATATATATATA
>CAIGQW010012753.1:460941-474740 GCA_903798125.1 Danio choprae | reverse complement strand
ATATATATATATATATATATATAGTTGAAATCAGAATTATTAAACCCCCTTTGAATTTTATTTTTCTTTTTTAAATGATGTTTAACAGAGCAAGGAAATTTTCACAGTATATCCGATAATATTTTTTCTTCTGGAGAAAGTCCAGAATATTTTTTTCGATTGTCTACAGAACAAACCATCGTTATACAACTTGTATAATAAATATAAAATTACCCTATCCTGCCTAGTTAACCTAATTAACCTTGTTAAGCCTTTAACTGTCACTTTAAGCTGTATAGAAGTGTCTTGAAAAATATTTAGTAAACTATTATTTACTGTCATCATGGCAAAGATAAAATAAATCAGTTATTAGAAATAAGTTATTAAAACTATTATGTTTAGAAATGTGTTGAAAAAAAAAAAATCTCTCCGTTAAACAGAAATTGGGGAAAAAAATAAACAGGGGGGCTAATAATTCAGGGGGTTTAATAATTCTGACTTCAACTGTATAATAAAGTCCTTTTTCAAATATTTCCCAAATGATGTTTAACAGAGCAAGAAATTGTTCACAGTATTTTCACGTCTGGAGAAAGTCTTATTTGTTTTATTTCGGGTGGAATAAAAGCAGTTTTTTTTCCAAAACCATTTTAAGGTCAATATTATTAGCCCCCTTAAGCAATATTTTTTATTTAAATGAAATTAAAACAAAAGGGTTGTTCCAACTGGTCAATATAAAAGAGAAAATAAGTTATGTAACTGTTAAATAGAAGCAAAGTCTTTAAATGGTTTGGCGGGAAAATGCTAGACAAACATATCAAAAAAATTTAAATAAGAATTACATATTGTTGGACATTTACTATGGTAGTACTTTGTTTTGTTTGGAATAGCATTACCTTGCATTAAAGTGAATTTTAGTTGAACCAATCACAAAAGGACAACGATAAATACAGGTGTAAACAGTGTTTAAATTGTCTATATAGATTTAAGGCTATCAGAATACAAATGAAATTGCTTTGCTTTCTTTATTTCACAATATTAGACTGAAACGTCATTGCAAGTCACCAGTTAGGGAATAAATAATTTATTTAAGAGTTTTTAAATAAAAGACTACATATAAAGCTGAGGAATGACCATGCAATTCTGATCGGTTACATAGACTCATCTACTTTCATTTATTTAATTACTTATATAGAAATATATAATAATGCACTATGTGTGTTTTTGTAACAGTCTGTGTGTAAATATTGATTTTCTTCAAGCAATCCACTCACTCTTAAAACAAAATAAGTACATTAAAGATTAAAAGGGCTTCAGAAAGCTAACACACAAAAATCATATGATGTAATGATCTTCTTCAGATTAACTGAATCCTTCTATACCTTCAAAAATGCCAAAGACATGAAGTTTAAATCCCATTCAAAGGTTAGGATGAGTGGAAAAGGCCAAGATCCTAATGATGCCCAAACATAGGCTAATGAGGCTGACCATTTAATTCTCCCCATTATTGGACACAATGAAGCATAAGTTACCTCCTGTAGACTAAATGCATCATTGTCAGTCTTTATTTCCAATAATCAATGTCTCTTTCTTTGACTGTGTTCAGCTGAGAGCGGATAAGCAATATGGCTCTGAAGCAGAAGCATACTCCATCAGAGATGAAGGAATGCACATGTAAACAAGCAAACACAGATCAGAGATCAGCAGAGGTCACATGCCTTCCTTGTGCAGGTCAGCTCTAAAAGTGGAGCCAAAACATTTATGTAGAAATTTTAGCATTTGCACTAGTGGTGATGGTAAGATTTCAGTGTTAGATAAGCATTAGCTAATATGTTTAAGATAAATATTTATTGGTTTAAGGGAGTTTGAAAATTTGGTTTGTTAAGGTTATTTAAAAAGTATTCAAATATTTTTTGTTCATAACATTTAAAAAAAAAGCATGAAATAAAGTATAAATAGGTCAAAGGCAAAAAAAGAATGAAGCTTCTGAAGCTTTTTTTATTATTATTTTTAATCATTTATTTTTAAACACACAAGTTACAGTAATGTTAAGTAATAAAACTAAATTCTGGCCAAAAAATAAATCTATATTTTACCTATTTGTCAGCAAGTAGTGTTTAATCATTTAAATAAATATACATTTAGCACACTCAAAAAATGACGTTTGCTGTTTGTTCAAACTACTTACCTAAAATGAGCTGAATCGACACAATTATTGAGTTATTTTGTGGACAACTTAATTGTTTTATATTCAATCCACTTAAATTTGTAAAAACTAATAAGTTAGCTTAATTCCTTTAAATCTGTTCTGTGGAACCCAACATTTTTAGTGTATGCTTACTGATTAGTATGATTGCTAATTAATACTATTTTATATATTGTAATAAAATGACTAAAATACATTTCATATATAATTTATTTTCATTGTTTTCAAAAGATAAATCAGAATTTATGCAGTTTTTGCATTTAATGTTTTAATTTGTTGGCATTTAATTTTGTGATTTTACTATGTTAAATAGGCATAGGACGATAACCGTTTTCAAGGTATACCGTGGTTTGGAAAATCAAAGATTTAAAACCGCCAAATTTTTCTGCTATAGGTATATGTATGATTTTTTATTTATGTTTTTTGTTTGTTTGCTTGTTTTTTAGTACAAGAGTATCTCCAGCAGAAAAGATTTCCAAAGATGCCGTTTTAAATTGTAAATAAATCTGCGTTTTTGAAACAAATGAAGACAGCAGAAGTCAATGGTTCATTTGAGTAGATTAACCTGGCATGTTTACTGTTCCAAAATAATTGAAATGTTTCTCAAAATAAAATATATTGTGTTCAAAGGGGAAAAACGTTTTTGTTTTTTACCCAGACATTAAAAAAGAACATAATTTAAAAAAAGTAATCACAATACCGTGAAACCGTGATATTTTTATCCAAGGTTATCATACCGTCAGAATCTTATACCAGCTCATGCCTAGTGTTAAACATTGCCACAGAGTACAAGGAAAGATAATATTAACCGTTATAAAATTTATGAGCTCTTTTTTTACCAATAGTAATGAGATCATTTGAGGCAAAAATAGCTTAATACGTCCGCCGATTTATCCAAGAGTGTATGTGTAGCTAAGAATCAATATGAAATGACTTTACAGAATTTAATATCAAAATCAGAATGCAATCTACCTGGATAGTAACCTGAATGTTACTGAGCCATCCATCAATAATTTATTCAGTAAACAGGAAGGGCATTTGCAAGGAAAGTGTGTGCAGGTAACAAAACAAACTCATTAGGCTCATAAGCCAGCACTAATCAATACATTTAAATATAAAATCATTCAAAATGTCCCACTAAGGAGAAACGAGATGAAGAGACTATGTTTCCATCATGACCCTAAAACCTCTGTGCAAAGAATTTTTATGTTTCCATGACAACTGAGAACTGATGGCATGGAAAGATAGTAGCGCCATGTGCAGCGAGAAACGGCTTCCATGATATAGAAAGATAAGCATGTTAGAAAGAGAAAATATGAGGAGCAGAAGAAGAAAAGTAGGGCAAATATAGAGCTAGGTATAATAAGTGCTCTACAGACGTCTCATGTCGCCCCACAATGGCAGCACTCGCGCCAAACAGGTCTGTCAATTCACTGCTAAATTTCCCAAGGGGCTTTGCAACAGCGCTCGGCACTTCCAGGCCCCTGGTGTGTGTGGAGAGTCGTCTGCTCTACCTGAATTTACCAATGACGAACAGTGTGCAAACTAGGTCACGGAGTACGGTCAGTGCCTGATGACTCCCCTGATAGTACGAGTGGGATAAAAATGCAGGTTTTGTGGCAGCTTGATAGCTGTGTTTCTAACCTCCTGTCGCCTCACCGTAAGACTTTTGCCATTTTGTGGCGCATTATATACTCAAGAGGTGTCAAAAGATTTATACAGCTGAAATGTAAGCAAGTTCAGTCAAAGTGCTTGCAAAAAAAAAAAAAAAAAAAAAAAAAAAAAAAAAAAAAGCTGTAATTTAGCACAAAAGGACATTTAGTTCACATTTGTAGGTTTAGCATGCTCATGAGGGAGTGTTGGGCTACTTTAAAAATGTGTCATTCAAAAGTTTGAGCGTTGTTTAAGAAATACATATTTTAATTCATCAAGAATGCATCATTATGATCAAAATATTTTGTTTTATAAATGTTTTGGGGTTATGACCATACAAAATACAGTTTATACAGTATAAAAACAATGGAAACCTTTGTAATGTCCCCACAATTCACTAAAAGAAACGAGTGTGTGTGTCATTGTGTTTCAGGTGTTACACTGAGCTGTTGCGTGTGTATCATTGTGTGTGTTTCAGGTGTTGCGTGTGTGTGTCATTCATTGTGTGCGTCTGTGTGTGCATGTCATCGCATTGAGTGTGTGTGTGTGTTTGTGTTGTTGCACTGAGCTGTTATGTGTGTGTGTCTCATTAATTCTGTGTTTGTGTGAGTGTGTGCGTGCATGTGTGTTGTTGCACTGAGCTGTTATGTTAAAATATTTAAATATATTACATTATATTCATCAAGGAATCCTCAAAAAAAAAACTATTTAATTTAAATATGCCATTATCATTTTGCAATATTAATTTAACCATGGATCATTTGTCTATATATTCATTGATGGTTTAATGATTCTCACCAAACCATATTTGTTACTCAAATGTTTGTGTTGGGCAAGAAATTCATTAGTAAACGTACAAGTGTAATATTAATTTATGATAGCAGTAACTGTATACAGTAACTATTTTAATGGGTTAATCCAAACAGTTTGTTAAAATTAACTTCTTTTTTTAAAGCAGGTTAAAGGCATTATTTTTGTTTTTAGATTATAATGTTACAATGCTAGAATGTCATGTGATTATAACCCGTATTCGCACAATGTTCAATGTTCACTTTATTTATAAAAGCACGTTTAAGGTCCCATGAAGTGCTTTGAAATGTCAATTTTTTTAATCCGATGTTTGACGTAATCTCTGAAAAATGAAGAAAGGGTGCTACATAGAGCAGCTCCTCCCTTTTTAAACAAAAACTGCTAATAGCGTTTCTCAAGTGGTTGAATCAAGCACATCAAAGGTGACGGGGCATGTCGGATAGTAGAGTGCATTTGATTGTTCAAGATTTGTTTAAACAAAAATTAACTATGAGGTGACGTGAAGAAAAAAATCGTTGATCGATTTAGGAGAAAGTGACAAACTCCAAGCTTTGAATGCCTATATCGTGTTTTTATTGTCTAAACGCAAATGTTGTCACTCTTTTGAAACACACTAGTAAAGATATACCTAAAACTAACAGACTGAAATAACATCTACATTTTTTTATTTTAATTTCAAGGGACCTTTAACACAACAAAAGATGACCACAATGCTGTACAGAAACAATTCAAAATAACAATAAAATCCCTTTCCTTTCCTACAACAATAAAACGAATATCCTGAACAACATTAAATCCTTTTCATGATGCGCAGTATAGCCATTAGGCATTATCAGTGCACTAAACACTCAGTGATGCCTCGAAATGTAAAAAAAGACTGCTACAGTGCCATGATGTATGCACTTTGTGGAAAATATGATATGAATGGCTTACATTTCATGTTATATACTATAGGTGGAAGAATGAATGTTTAAAACAATACTTTCTTAATCATAATTAATTTTTAGAGTGTTAAAGCCAGAGAGGATAGTGTATAAAGCCTCATTCATTCACAGACAGAAAATTAGACAAAAACAATGGACAATAGTACTGCCTATGAAACTGCATTTCACCTTTGGCTTTAACTCATTCTGATTTGAATTGCAATTTAATAATCTGTGCATTTAGTAAAACTCTACACAAATAAACTTAAACAAGATACTACACTGTTGGAACTACTTCATTTCTTTCCCAGGATTTTCATTTTTCATGAAATGTGCAGGTAACTGTAACTGAATATACATCACGTCATTCTAAGTATCCTTTTCCTTCCCAAGTCTAGGTTCCTCACATTGTTTAATATATCAAATTACACCTTCATGAGACCTGTAACTGTAAATGACTGACCTCATTAGATACGATAATATATTAGCCATGAACTAGCAATGTGGCTAGCAGAGAACCGTTATAATAATTCGAAGGCCATTCTCCAGGTCATTTCTCACATCTCCCGCTGGTGAAAAGGGCTTGATGAGGGTTACTCAGCGGTGGAATGACAGAGACAAAATTTTTTCCTTTGAGATGGTCAATAATACTGCTTCTGCTTGTACTCGCTTACTACTAGCATGGCATTTTTAGCCCTACCTTGACTTGAACTCCGCTCCACTCTACTTTGTGTTTTTTTAATGAGCACTACATAAAATGTTTTACTCATAGAGACATGAATACTTCATTTAAATTAATTCAGTGATGAAAAGTAACAGGAAATGCTTGTATGTGAGAGGAGCAGAGCGTGAATTCCTGTACTTTCCTTCAATAACGTTTAGATTCCCTTTCCCTTTAGTTCCCTATATAGATATGGATATAGTTTGCATTAGCATACACATAAAACACAAATGCTTTTGAAATCCAAATCCTCTAAAGGATTGTTAGTCTGCATTATTTAGAGCAACCGGAGACGGGAACACTTCCCAAAAGACATTACAATTTGAACAGCATCTGCGCTTATGTTAGTCTGTTTTTATTAATAATCCTGGACCAGGCCGTATCCTGAGCAGCTGCTGTGGGGGTCATGGAGGAGTGGAGAGCATGAGACTGATTCCTGTAAGACCCCAGGGACAGACGAGTCTTCACATTGATCCTGAAGGGCCAGCCTGTACACCAGCCGGTGACCTCTCCCACCTGCAGCTTCTCCACGATGGACGTCCAGCTTTCTATAGCCTCCGGCGCTTAGACTGCAGCTCTGCACAAGAGGTTGGCCATAGGAGAAATGGTCGTGCCCAACTGAGCCTGGTTTCTCTCTAGGTTTTTTTCCCTTCACTTTCGTCAATTGGTGAAGTTTGTTCCTCGCCAATGTCGCCACTGGCTTGCATGATTCGGGACTTGTGGAGTTGCGCATTGATGGATTTGCTCTTCAGTGTTTGGACTTTTAGCAGTGAAAATTTACACTGAACTGAACTAAAACTCTGAAAACTGGACTTACATAGTTCCAATTTACTATAATCTCATATGTTAAGCTGCTTTGACACAATCTACATTGTAAAAGCGCTATAGAAATAAAGATGAATTGAATTGAATTGAACTCTTCTCACAGTCTCTTTTACTTGCTTGATCTCAATGCAAACTGACAGCTATGTTCTCTCTGTTTCTCTCTTCCCTGAAGCACAGTAGCGTGTTGCTAAAGGTGGCCCAGCCTGAAATCAATAGGTGCTGCCTGAATTAGTCAGAGACATACGAGGTGGTGTGTAAGGAGAGATTCAGCAAAGCTATCAGCACAAACAAATGCCGTGATCGTTCTCTCATCCTCTCATTTTCTGTGTGCGGGAAACCACTGAATGACGCCACCCAAAAAGTTAAAGGGGCAGTTCACTCAAAAATTTAAATTGTCATCATTTACTCATGCTTCATTTGTTAAAAATCAATTAGAACTTTTTGTTTTGTTTTATTTTGTTGTTCCTGTTTTGAACATAAAAGAAGATATATTGAAGAATGTTGGAAACCTGTAACCATTGACATCCAGAGTAGGAAAAAACAAATACCGATTGATGGAACGAACGAATGGATGAAACGGATGGATGGATGGATGAATGGAATGGATGGATGGATGGATGGATGGAAAGGATGGATGGAACGGATGGAATGGAAAGGATGGTTCAATGGATGGATGGAATGGATGGATGGATGGAGGGACAACTATATTGATTTTAAATATTGTGGATGGATGGATGGTAGAACAAAGAACAAAACAATAAAACAAAGAAAGATAGATAGAACAACAGAATGCTAGAAGAATAGATAGACCATTAGAACGATTGATAGACAATATATAGAAAAATATTAGATAGAAGGACAGATAAAAGATACAGAACGTTAGATAGAATGATAGATCAATAGAGCAATAGATAGAATGTATGGTAGAACGAACAATAAAACAACAGACAGAGAGACAGACAGACGAACAGAAGGATAGACAGAGCAGAGGGAGTAAGTGTGCTGTATTTGATTATCTTTGTATCTGCGTCCTGAGTTCAATTGATCTTGTTCCTATTATACCGAATTTAATTTCGCATATGATTTATTATGAAAATTGCTTGAATCTGAATTTCAACAGCTTATTTACCACCACAATTTATCAGCTGCTGTTTGCAGGTGCATCTGAATGATCACACACTGACACACACACACTGTCTCACACTAAACAAGCAGTAGAGATGGAAAAAAAAGACATGTATATATTCTTAAGGACCTGGTTTATTTTGGATATAATGACAAAACATTACTTTTCTGACATCACCTCAGTCAGAAAATATGAAAATAATAGCCTAATAAGAGCCTCGGTGGCAAACCAAATCAAGGCTGTACCTTCAGATATGAAGAGCTGCAAATGATCACATGAGTCACGTAGAGGCACGAGGGGTTTTGACCCAGTTTAGTTCCCCCAAACGTGAAGTAAAAATGAATGAATAAATAAATAAGAGGAAGGGGGCTGGGCTGTGTGTGTTTGGTGAACTCTGCTCACGGCATTGTTAATGATTAATGCCTCTCTTCTTAAGGGCAGCTGCTTCCTGTGTGTGATATCACTGTATGCAAGTGACGCAAGTGCAACTCAATTACACAGTACAACAAACTCTCAAATGCACAGGCATTTACAGGAACAGAATCAAGAGCCACCAACAAATAAATAAAGCTGAGCAGCCAATAACACAAACGGACAAGAACGCACATATAAAAACGCTCAAAGACGTTTGAAAAGTGAGCCATCAATAAGGCAAGCAATCAGTCGTGACCTTGCAGCAAATGAAAGCTTTGCTCTCTTCATTTGACAGAACTCAGGCTTTGCACGCGCATCACATACTCCAAATAAATGAACGATACAGCTCTACACACACAGACGCACCTCATTTAACAGCTATCACATGAAAACATCCTAAATTAGACTCTCCAGCGCCAACGCACTGACTAGCTATGTTACAACGTGCATTATATCATGTTCAATATTTATTGGGACACCAACGGTAAAATGGCATTGCTCTGTTATCTAAATGTAAATAAGACCTCATCTGCCAGCATTGGCCCCAGGAGAACACTAAATGGAAAATCTATTATTTTATGATTAAATTGTTGTTTTTTTAATTCCTATAAATGTTGTCTTGTTTTGAAATCTGTAATTTTGTGACATTAAGAGCATGAGTGCATTAACAAAAGACTGACCACATTTAAATGTCAGAACCACCTTTTTGGTATCCAGCAATGTTGCTCAATCAGCCATGGTGAGGTAATAACAAAGAAGTAGAACAGACAATATAATTCCTAAACATCTGAAGAAGAAAATTGCATTCATTCGAGAATGAACACAACTTAAAATACACTGTATGTGCATACCAATTATCCCAACATACTGTAAGGTTCTCAAGAATCATGTTACCCATTTTAAATCCAGTAGATGCATAAAGTAGAGGAATTAAAGGGTTAGTGCTCTCTTGAACGTGCGCAATATACTGACACTGAGAAGAACAAACTGTTGAATGAAGTCAGTAGATTTGTTTTATGTAAATTTTAATGTATTCATTTATTTTTATGTGTAGCTTGTTTCTCGTAGCTTGACAATATTCTGAATGAACCACTAAAATCATATGGTCTATTTTGAGGATTTTTTTTCTTTTTTTGATATTTTTCTGGACTTTGTAAGAGTTGGAGTCTGTGGAGTCTGTAGAATGAGGGAGCTCTCAGATTTCACCTAAAATATCTTAATTTGTGTTTCGAAGATGAACAAAGGTCTGAGGGGTAGGCCTGTCACCATAATCAATATATCGACTTATTGCACAACACATGGAGATGGCATCAATCATTTTTGGTGATGCAATATCTATCGCCCATACATAAAACCCAATTCTAGCAACATTTTAGGTAATTGCTCAACCTGTCTATTGGAGGTGTCAGTGTCAGTATGGTTAAAAAAAAGTATAGTATTTACTATAAATTACTACAGTATATTTTTATGTGGATGTCTGACAACTGAAATAGATCTGGTAGCAGATATCGCAGCCTCTGTTACTTTTTACCTTGCACTTTTTTGTTAACATTTATGTATAGGATATACATTTTCACATTCTGATTTCAATGCCTAATTATTACATTGCTAAAATGACTATAATTAAATGAAATATTCTTAAGAATCAAATATTTTGTGTTGTTTGAAAGAGTGTACTTACATTATGCATATGTCATTATATATTGAGTGGCATAAAATGGTCCTTAAAATGACAATAATATTGTTTATCGCAATATATTTTGCTGCAATATATTGTACAACAAAAATAGATAACGTGACAGGCCTACTCATGGGTTTGGAACAACATGAGGGTGAATCATTTACATCATTTTTGTTTTAGGGTGAACTAAGGTAACAGTGAACTGAGGTAAGAATGAATTATATTAATATTCTTATCAATAATCAATGTCATGTCATGTATAATATAATAAAAATGCCAATATAATAATAATAATAATAATAATAATAATAATAATAATAATAGTAACATCTATACAATAACCCATCTGGTACCAATACACCTTGAATTCCTTAACAGGTGAAGACACTGAAACAATAAAAGCAGTTATATCCTCTGCTCTGTTTGATTTATTGTGTCTCTTCTTTGTGGTGTATTTATAGTTTCTGTACGAGAGCACCCCTCTGGCCTTCAAAGGAGATTTATTACTGATCACAGAGCCGTGCTTCCCTAACAAGAAGTGCATGAAAATCTCAGATTTTGCTGAATTGTTTAATCTCGATTTAATTTCATATAATTGTGCAGCACTCATAAACAACAGAAAAATCACATCTATTTTCCAAGGTGACATACAGTACCTTCTTTAAGGGCCATGTCACATTGATTTAAATATAGTTCAGGTGTGTTTATGACATTTTTTTGTTTGTAGCCTGGCACATGTCGAGAGCCAGAAACCACACTGTATGTCAGCATTGAACTCCCAGGAGGTGAGGCGGCAGAGTGCTGAATGGCGCTGTTTGTGAGACTGGATGGGTGGGATTGGAGTGCAAATGTGTGTGCGCGCTGAGGGCTGTGTGGTGTTGTGGACTCTTGCTGAGTGTGCGTCCCCCACTGAGCCTGACAGCGGCAGCTCAAACTATGCCTGCCTGATGAGTGAAAACAGAGCCCGAAAAAGCACAGAAAGCTAAAACCACAGTGAAGCAAATTAAAAAATACCCAACCCTTTTCAGCTGGCAAGGTTGAACGCTTCATAAAGAGAGTGTGCGCTGCATTGTAAGGCACTACATAAGCACCTATGTATGACACATGTACGACAATGGTGTAACATAAGATTTGAAAAGCGCAGAACAGGCAAGTGAGCGCTTTGTTTTCATCACAAAGAGCAGCCATCCTCTCACTCGTCCTGTCCTGCCGTTACGCCTCAGATATATTTAGCGCCGCCGGAAGGAAAGAAGAGCCAGAGTATCATTTTCCAACCAGTGTGTAAGTCAGAGACCCTTTATGTGTTTTGTGCTTTACTCTAAAAGAGAGAAAGAGAGAGAGAGAGAGAGAGAGAGAGAGAGAGAGAGAGAGAGAGAGAGAGAGAGAGACTTTTAGCCCATCTGTCAGTCTCTTTTCTTGAATATGTTCATATAATTCCGTTTTATTGCTACCAAAGGGAAGAAAGGATGAAAGGGGAAAAAAGAGAGCGTGAAGGAAAAAAGACTGAAAGGAAATGGGTGCATGTGTGTGAAACCTTACTATGAAATGAAAGAATGAGATAAAGAGAGGAATGTTTGCTAATAAGTACTTGGATAACTGTCAACGTATGCTACAGGGAATGAATGAAAAGGAAGAAAGGAAGGAACAGATGCAAAGAGCTAGATTAAAAGGAACTGTATGCTGTCTAGTAGAGTTGAAAATGTACACTGAAGCCACGGCAGAGCTCTTAATGTTTATTAATGAAAGATTAATCTAGACACCAAGATAATCATCATGATACTAATATATGATACTAATATGGCTGATACAAATATGGCACCCAGTATATTGTGTATTCCTATATCAGTGTTTCTCAACCCTGTTCCTGAAGGCACACCAACAGTACACATTTTGAACCTCTCCCTAATCGAACCCACCTGAATCAACTCATCAGAACATTAGAAGTGACTCCAAAACTTGAAGTTAATGTGTAAGATAAGGGAGACATCCAAAATATGTATTGTTGGTGTGCCTCCAGGAACAGGTTTGGGAAACACCGTCCTAGATAACAATTTTGTCTTTAAATATATAGAATTTTTAAAAATTGCATTTTAAGGCCCCCAAAAGTTCACTAATGCATAAATAAACATTATAAAACACGTTTAATCTAATCACAATTAAAATAATTTGAAATATAGCTTTAATATTAGCTAGATTACATTGATAGTTAATACAAAATTATATGTACCGTTAATGCATGTTGTACTCCAGTTAAGTGTGTTCTGCACACTCTTAAAAATATTGAGTGGTTAATAAATTAAAATCACAAATTGAATCACAATATCAGTCAAAAACATAGCAATTAGATATTTTCCCTAAATCGCACAGCCCTATATTGTACATACTATACACCTAACTCAAATAAACATTTAGACTCCATTGACATAACTTGGAAACTAAAACTGCAAAAAACAAAACCAAATTAATCAAGCACAATGTCGTAACAAATTGACTTTATTGATTTGTATAAGTAGTTAACATTAATACAATTAAAATTCAAACCTATAATAAGCCTGTCACATGCTCTGTCACACCATGATGGAGCTCATGCAGCTACTAGGTCATGCAAGTTCAAGCCTAGCTCATAATATTCCCATCAATTGACTACATAATATTCTGTCATCTAATTTTTAGGGAATAAAATTCTAAAATGAGAATTTAAGCAAAACACACTACAGTGTCACCAGCTGTCCTGAGATAGCCGGACTCTGTTAGTGACCAACCTGTCTGTTCTGGCAGACAGATAAATGGGCAGTGTCACAATGGTGCAGCTTCTCTCCACCCCATATGACAGCACATCCGTCAGTCTCACAGAGGCCGACATCAAATTATCCAAATTAAAACGGGCTTAGTGTGGCATCTGGTCATCATCCCTAAGGACCCCAGAACAGCTGAGCTCACAGCAGACCTTCAAAAAGACGTCATGTCCCCCCTCGTAAAGCTAAAGCCACATCAAACTATACTATGGTACGATGCCAGCATTAATCAGGATTTAAGGTCAAAAGTCAAGTAAGTGCATATGGCTCATTCAGAGCAGTTTGTTCGAGATCGCATGACAGACTACATTCACATATCAGGGCTTCACATATAGATCAAACAAGCTTCTGCAGAAGAAAAGCTTTGAAACACTTATGGGAGAGATGGAGGAAGTCAGATCTGAAAGCAAAATATAGCCTTTTGTGTTCCCACTATCATTTCCCGAAAGTCTGACAGAAAAGCGCTCACGAACTTGTGCAAAAGTTACTGTTATCGCAACAATGGTTTTAAAGGGTTGTATTTGGAGAGCCATTTCACAGAACATCAGCTGATGGGATGTCTTTTTTCAAAGAACAAGTCTGCATGGATAGAAATTTTTATAGACAGAGGGAAAGGGAGAGGGAGAGAGAGAGAGAGAGAGAGAGAGAGAGAGAGAGAGAGAGAGAGAG
>CAIGQW010012753.1:427149-446679 GCA_903798125.1 Danio choprae | reverse complement strand
TATTTATTTATTTATTTATTTTTACTAGGGCTGCATGATACTGGGAAAATATGCAGTTGTTGGGTGTTGCGATAATATTTTAATATATAATAACATGCAAAACATTTTATCAATGTCATTAAAATCATTTATGTAATATAATAAGTAAACAAGTATAATATATATTTTTCTGAGCTAGTTAAAAAAAACTAAATAAAAAAAAACAAAAAAAAACTGTCAAGTTGCAAACATTTAGAATTTATTAAAACACCACAAGTACTACGACTGCAATTCTGACTCTTATTGGCTGTTGTCATTTTCCAGCATAAGTATTTATTTTCACCTAGTAGAGAGGTGGGGATAAAGATAGTAAATGCCCCATCTGATTGGTCAAACAAACAACCTATGCATGCAGCACACAAATGCTTGCCACATAAAATTAACTGAATTTATTAAAGTTCTTCTCGATATCAATACACTCATTTGCTCGTTAACGCAAATTTCTAATCAGCCAATCACATGGCAGCAACACAATGCATTTAGGCATGTAGACAAGGTCAAGACGATCTGCTGCAGATCAAACAGAGCATCAGAATGGGGAAGAAAGTTGATGTAAGTGACTTTGAACATGGCATGGTTGTTGGTACCAGACAGGCTGGTCTGAGTATTTCAGAAACTGCTGATGTACTGGGATTTTCACGCTCAACCATCTCTAGGGTTTACAGAGAATGGTCCGAAAAAGAGCAAATATCCAGTGAGCGGCAGTTCTGTAGGCGCAAATGCCTTGTTGATGCCAGAGGTCAGATAAAAATGGCCAGACTGGTTCGAGCTGATAGAAAGGCAACAGTAACTTAAATAACCACTCGTTACAACCGAGGTATGCAGAAGAGCATCTCTGAATGCACAACACATTGAACCTTGAGGCGGATGTGCTACAGCAGCAGAAGACACCGGGTGCCACTCCTGTTTGCTAAGAACAGGAAACTGAGGCTACGATTCACACAGGCTCACCAAAATTGGACAATAGAAGATTGGAAAAACGTTGCCTGATCTGATGAGTCTCAATTTCTGCTGCAACTTTCGGATGGTAGGGTCAGAATTTGGTGTCAACACCTTGAAAGCATGGATCCATCCTGACATGTATCAACGGTTCAGGCTGGTGGTGGTGGTGTAATGGTGTGGGGGATATTTTCTAGGCACACTTTGTGCCCATTAATACCAACTGAGCATCATCTCAATGCCACAGCCTACCTAAGTATTGTTGCTGACCATGTCCATCTCTTTATACCACTGTGTACCCATCTTCTGATGGCTACTTCCAGCAGGATAACACACCATGTCATAAAGTGTGAATCATCTCAGACTGGTTTCTTAAACAGTTCACTGTACTCAAATGGCCTCCACAGTCACCAGATCTCAATACAATTGAGCACCTTTGGGATGTGGTGGAACAGGAGATTCGCATCATGGATGTGCAGCTGACAAATCTGCAGCAACTGTGTGACGCTATCATGTCAATATGGACCAAAATCTCTGAGGAATATTTCCAGTACCTTGTTGAATTCTGAAACCAAAAGGGGGTCCAACCCGTTCTAGTACGGTGTACCTAATAAAGTGGCCGGTGAGTGTATATTGCATATACTATTATCACGATAATGATAATTCTTCAATATATTGTGCAGCCCAATCATTTACTCCCCCTCTTAATTTACTGGTTTAAATGGAAAATGTCTAAGATTTTGGATTCTATATTGTATTCTCAAGAATAAGTAAATTTTTATCATCTGAAAAGTTGTGACTTCAAATTTAATGCAACTTATATAATGTGATAAATGTCAAGCTAACAAAATAAAGACAGATTATGCCCACATGCCTCTCATTTCGTTTTTATTGCTTAATATAATTTAGTTTACACCTGATTTTTATATAAAAAAGGCTAACTTTCTTTTTTAATTTGCAGTTAAATACTGCTAAAATTAAGGAGTTTCTTAGTAAATTTAGAAATAGTAGATTTAATTTGGAGTAGCCTGCTTTGTTAAAATGATATCGTTTGACCAGCACATCAATGTAACTTATAAAGAAAAAGAGAAGCACTCACCATGAGGATAAGCGATTGACGTGGCACAAGTCTTGGATGTGGCAGCAGCCAGCATCATTCCAACAAAGTCTGAAGCATCTTTTACAGATTCATCTTCTTCATCCATGTTAGAGTTGGCCTTGTGCTCAATGAGTTTGCGTTTTATGCTTTCATAGATGACAAAGTGGATGACAGTCTCTGATATGCCAGCATAAGAAGCAGACATGCCCCTGTAGAATCCCCGTAAGCCATCTGACTGATAGACACGCCGGACGCACTCAAACGCACTCATGCGCCGTTCTCCACGGTTCCTACAAAACACAAATGCATTCCAAACCAGCTCATATTATTGCTTTTATCGATGACCTCTTAAAAGGAAAAAATAACTATGCATAATTTGGCTGTTCATTTACATAAAAGCAGCATTTGGCGGCTTGAAATGCACGTTTTGGAAAGCAATAACGTAAATGTCCCCATGTAAGCTACAAAAACATGATTATGTGAAAACTTATGTCATGTGCATGCGTAATACATGTTAACTACATCATCGTCATGTAAACATACCCTCAAATTCATTTTTTAATAGGTAACATGCTTTCAAAAAGTAAAGATTGCAATGTTCTTGGCCGATTCTGATTTTTTGGTAATTCCTGATTTTTGCTAATTCCAATTTTCTTTCCAAGAACTTTAATCAACAGCATATACAAATACAAATATACTTCTTTTTTGCATAATAAAATGTATTAATTACAGAATTAATAACAAAAAAATAATCATCATCACATTAAACATTAGTTTCTCCCAAACGGCAACAACACTAACAAAACATTTAATTTTCTAGTTTATTTCCACTGTTTAACTTCAACATTTTCTCTTTTCTTATTTCTTAAGACCAATGATTATAAGCATATACTAATGAAATATGTTGATTGATTGATGGATTGATTGATATTAGTAAGTATAGATTTTTTGTACTATTATTTTATAGATACATATTTTCTTATCATTTATTTTTATTTAAAATCTTGTTCTGGTAAAGCATTTGCTGACAACTGCTTACTCTCTCAATGCAATTTTGACTGATGTCCAGCAGAATATTTTAGAAGAAAATTAACTATGACTTAAAGTCTTTGGCCAGTCAATCAGTGCATCTGTACTAAAAAGCAAAAATGTATCAAATGTATGTTGTCATAAATGTACAAGTCAGCTTTGCCAAACATAAATAAATTGGATTTTAAAACCTTTTCAGACAGACAATTTCTATTTTTAATTATTTGTTTTATTTATTTATCCATTCATTCATTTACTTGATGTATTTTCAATAAAAATGTGGACTAGGTCAGCTGAAGAGATATCTTTCAAAAACCAAACCTTTGAACGGTAGTGTATACCTAATAGTTTTACTCACCTGGCATCAAGCTGCAATCGGGTCTTTATAAGCCAGATCGGGTTGGTTGCTGTGATGGCAGTGAACCCTGGGAAAAAGAAATGTTCCAGATCAGGCTCGGAAGTGATATTGTCAAAGTAACTCAGAGCACAGGACATTCAGTAGATCTAATGGCTCTAGAACAGACAATAAATTTCCCTAAAGAAACTCCACTTTTAAGAGAAGTGCTGTGGACGTCTCTAAAATATGCTTATGGCCTGTTTGGTGTGTTTTTTCAAATGAAATCTCATTTCATGAACGAAAACTGTGTGCTAAGAACTACATGTTCTCTTCAGGAATGCCCAGCTTCTGATCTCAGGAAATCAGATACTTATTTGATGCAAGAAAGCCATAAGCACATCTTAGAGTGGCCACAGCAGTAATTAAGGCCTTTCAGCTAAAGCATTAAGCAGTTTCTCATCTATAACAGGTCTCTGAAACCAATGTAGCTTTACTTCTTCAATATTTAGTGCTATCCTCAACATCATTTTACAGATCAAGTGAAGTCTAAATGAAGTAAACATCTTGAAAATAGAGAGTCTTAAGCACCATTATTCAGTTACATAACTGCAGCCAAACTACAAAAACTTCATGTTAGGTAAATTATTATTATTATTATTATTATTATTATTATTATTATGTTCACAGCATGGGCACTGAATTATACCACCGCTGTGATAAAGCTGAAAGCATGCTGTGCGGGTACTATTGTGGCAAGATGGCAAAACATTAGTGAATGAGATTAGCACAACAACATCCGAATATTAAGGTATGTGTGTGCAAATTAATGTTAGGTGCATTTTAATAGATTTAAGTGTTCTTGCATTGTATTAACAGCCTTAAACAGCATTCAGCCAGACATCGATGTGAACATTTTATCTATTGGACTAGAGCAATATAAAAGCCTGTGCTCGGTGTACAAAATATGCCCCAACAAAACACGAAAGAGAGCATAAGACAATAGCAATTTGAGTTATTCAAATCAATAGCAAAAGGTATTCGTGTGTGTTTTCTAACAGTACAGTGTGAAACGTCAGTGTTTTCTTAGGCTAAACAAACCAAAAGAAGTCTATTGAGCTAGAGTAGAAGCTCTAGAGAGGATAAGAGGCCTAAGGCAACTGACTGGTGAAGTGGGAGGGGGGGGATGACAGATCGGTACAAGAGAGTAAGAGAGAGAGAGTGTGTCTCTGACGAGTACTCACAGGGGAGGGGCAAAGCTCCTCTCCTCACAGCTGCAGGACGAAGCCTGCAGATATGGGGGGCAGAGCAGGCTGGCTCACAGACCCTCACGCAGGGTGAAAGCTACAGTAAAGGCCTAAAATAGACACAGGCTTTTCTGTACCAAAATCACAAGCAGGAGTCCACATGCCCCTCAGAGTCAAGTCAAACCCATGAGGGAGTGGAACACGTCAATAAACCACACCCACCACCCAAACCCAGCCCCGCCCACCAATCACAACAAATAATGACCATTTCTTCCATTTAAAGTGTCATTCAACCAAAAATTCAAATTCTTTCATTAATTACTCACCCTCGTGTCGTTACAATCCAATTTGTCCTTCGTTCATCTTCAGAACACAACATTTTTTAAATGAAATCCAGGAGCTCTTTCCCTCCATAGACAGCAAGGGTCACGAAACATTCAATGCCCAGAAAGATACAAAAAGCAGTCAATGTGTCATCAGTGATTCAATCTAAATTTTATTAAGCTACAAGAATACTTTTGTGCACACAAAATAAATGAATTAATTTGAAAAATAATGACTTTATTCAAAAGTTTCCTCTCTTCTGATTGTCCTGAACTGACACTAATTTGTGCACACAAATGTATTATTGTAGCTTCATAAAACCACTGATGACTTAATATTTCATGACTCTTGCTGTATATAGAGGGTCAGAGAGCTCTTGGATTTCTTAAATAATATATTAATCTACGTTTTGAAGATGAACAACTGTTTAATGAATTTGGAATGACATGAAGGCGAGTAATTAATGACAGAATTTAAATTTTGGGGTGAACTATACCTTTAAACAATTACAAGAGTGCTTTCATTTAGCTTTTTTATGGATAGAAAGAGAAAGAAAGATTGTTATAGAGAGAGAGAGAGAAAGGAAGAGAGAAAGGAAGAGAGAAAGGAAGAGAGAGAGAGAGAGAGAGAGAGAGAGAGAGAGAGAGAGAGAGAGATTTTTAAAGGACATCATTAGACCAGTGTTTTTAAATTAAATGTAAAGGTACAGAATCTTGCTGCAGTAACACTGTTTATCTTGATCATATGTGAGCGTTATGAATGTTTGCTTATATAAACAGCTACAAAATGTTTATATCAACAGTAAGGAGGGTCAGAGGCAGTGCATGTAAGAATCGAATGCTAACCTTGTCATTCCTGTTGGCAAAATCATCACGGAGTGCAAATTTGAAGGTATTCTGGTAAGATTTGATTAAGGTTTTACGGTTTGGAAATTATTACTGGTACATAAATGTTTAAGTGTGTAAAATGATGAACTAATCACCAATTAATGCAATAAAACAATTTTGACCTCAAACATTTTGATCAACACTGTGATACATCTTTTTTCCGGACTCCTTGATGAATATAAAGTTTAGGAGAATGACATTTATTTGAAACTTCATTTAAAAAATACTATATAAAGGTATAACCTAAATGGGACTGTATTTGTAATATGTGCTTCTTCTTATTATTATTATTATTATTTTTAGGGCAGGGCGGTATGACAACATTTTTATTTTACGATATGATTATTTCAAGGTAATGATATTTTTCATGATATAGTTTCTTATAAAGGTAGTTATTACAGAAAATGTACAAAAGGGCTTAAATATTTAAGAAAAGAAAAAGATCTTCGATTATTTTGTATTTTACTTTTGACCTTCTAAATATAGTAAACAAAATATGACTTTAGATGAACAACAAATTCCACTGTTTGTCACATTTCAGTATTATGTGGACGGACCTTATTATTATAAACATTTCTCAAATAACATCTCACAAATATAAAGTATATCTTAAATAAGGCTAAAAGAAAACTTAAATATGAAAATATAAATACTTCAAGTAAATATCACAGTTTTTTCCTTCAAAAATACAAAATATAAACAATTACAATTCTTGTATAAATGTTGAAACTAAGTGATCACTGATCATATTGAAAATATAAAGCAATTGGCAACACCATGGAGCATCTTTCTCAGCTTCACGCATTCTGCTAGAGTTGGCCACGCCCACTTATTTACATTTTACAGTTTACATGGAACAAAAAAATGATATATCGGTAACGATATATACCGTCATACCACCCAGCACTTTTTTGTCTTCTCAATTCTAATGCAGAATTTGTACACCCTTATATGAGAGCACCATTTAATCCTTCAGCACCCACAAGCTGTTAATCTTAGCGGCCTTTTGTGGCTTGTAGGGCTCTTTCATCACAGAAGTGACTTTATCTAGCTCTATATATATATATATATATGACTCTAGTCATAACCTAACCACAACTATGAGCAGAGTGTGGGCCATACATGACATGCATCAGGTTGCAGGAACTGAACTGTAAACCGATGCTGATTCAAAGACCCATTAACAGAAGAAAAAGCAGTCACCTATGCTTTAGCGAGGAGAGAGCGGCACGCGTAATGCATATTTCATAAGCCTGTCCCCTATTGGATGCCAATTTTCCATTGCAGGCCTTGAGGGACCTATATTTAACTACTTTTGTAACACAAGGGCCAATGCGTGCTGTAAGACTAGGCTTGTCAGACTATGAGGCCCCTCTTTCTCTTATCTCCCATGTACAGACAGAACATGCTTAGAATGTTTACACTGCGCAAAAACAACAAACGTACGAAGCATAGGCTATATACTGCAATCTAATGACAAGGTTAGCATTGAGGATTAAAACTAAAATAAAAAAAAGAAATGCAAGTAGGTTTTTACTGAATTTACCTTTACAGGGGTTACAGGCTGGCAAGGGGGCCATGTGTCAAAACTGCGTAACAACAAGGAAGTTAAAAAAAAAAGAAAAAAAAGAAGTGCAGACCAGCTACAGTGGCTACATGAATTGAAATAACCATCATTAAATCATCATTATCATTAGGAGAATCATGATCATACCGGTGAGTAGAGACGTGACTACCTGAGGCGTCCCGATCCCGCCCGTGCCGTGTCAGTCGCGAGGACTGCTGCCCACCGCGCATGGCACTCTACATGTTAGCGTAGCGCCCTGCTAGCGGCCGCTACTACACACAGCACAGACAGCGTGTGAAGCCAGACTGTTTAGGAGCACACTGGCATGTAATGACTTATGTCCTCCAGCCCTCAAAAAGTAGAAGAAGAAGAAGAAAAAAAAAAAAAGGAAAGCACAATCCAAACTTTGAGGATCTTTTTTTTAATACTGCTAACATGCATTCAAGCATATATAACATGCTTAAACGTTAGACTATTTCAATAAGAAATGTTTTAAATTACTACCGTATTTTCTGGAAATTATGTCAGACTTGATGCTCTCTGCTGTTAGGATAACAAAATTATAATGAGTGTTTAAATTGGTGGTGTAACGGATCACATTACGATTTTGAAGTCATGGATCGGACCATTTTTCAGATCAGCAAAAAGGGGAGGAGACAAATGTTATTTGCTTTCCATTTATTACAAAAACAGTACTGCAAGAAACTTTTAGTTTTTAACAAACATAACTTATAACCTGTAATTTTATAAAAATATATTCAAGAAATAACCAGATGAATAGAAAAATAGAAACGATTCAATGATGTGAAAAATGATCTTCTTTACTGTTGCTGATAATGCTAAAAGTATCAATTTAACATTATAATCTTGTACTACAACAACAACACATTTAATTTTTGGTCTCGTTTTTAATCAATGACTCAATAACAATGATTCTAAAAACTTAATGTTTCATTGCCATATTTTTGAAACATTTTTGATGGCTGGTTGTTACCACCTATTTGTTAAACAATGTAATTGCTACAACTTTCATTTTGAGGGTCAAGTTGCTTTAAACTGTGATTTTAATCTTTACCATAAACATCAGTGTTTATATCTGAATTAGAAACTTATCTGAGTATTCTGTGTCATTTGATTGTTTGTAACTAAGACATAATACTGGCTAAAAAGACTAAAGACTGAATCTCTTTCTCGATCAAATGCAGATTTAAATGCAGCGCATAGAAAAATTAATAAACATATGCAAATCGCAGTCATTTAAAATGTTGTTTGCATTTGTGTTTTAATTGAGATCCCGATCTTTTAATGGTTCATTGTGCAGCTATACACTCTATAAATTAATGCAAGCTAAACGAGTAGTGCCAGAAAACACCCAAGAAAGCATTTAGGTGTCACCACAACTTCTTTCATCATCATTATATTTTACAGGGAAGACAAAATGCATTCATACATGCGATTTCAATAATGCGGGAGGTAATCTCTCTGCATCATTATAAATTTAGGATTAATCTACAAGTTAAAAAAAAAAGTTATTAATCCGTGGTGTGTGCTGAACCATGTGATTCATCACACCCCAGGTTAAAATTATTGGGAATCATTTTTTACAAGGTGGGCTTATGGTTCATAGAAGCAAAGCAATACTCAAAGTGAGCAAGGTATGATGGAAGTAGCAAAACATTTAATATATTACTTCCATTTTATGCAAAAAAAGTTAAACAATTTTAAATTGAAAATATAGCATAATTTACATAATTTATATTAATTTATTAATTCATAATTTCACAATTTAAATGATATAAAATTGATATTCCAGAAAATACGGTCAATATTATTTTCTTTTTTTTTTTTCCTTCGGCGTACCTACTAAAAAATATATATTTGTTAAATAGTTTGATTGACTAAAATGGCTAGTTTGAAATATATTTTCTTCAAAGTAAGTTTTTTGATCCTGAAAGTCTTTAATTGTGCTTTCGCTCTAGATGCTGTCATACCTATAGAAAGGTAACCCAAAATACGGGCCAAATAACCATGGCTAAACTCCCCCATTTGTATTAGATGGTCACTAGGATAAAACATTTCATTGTAACAAGCGGTCATTGCTAAAAACAAAAGCAACTGACAAACATTGGTTAGAAACACCCCAATGATGCAATCTCTTGTTTGTGAACACTAAGAGTGAGTATCATTTAGTGTGTGAAATACAACCAAAAAAACAAAAACAAAGAAAGAGCCAATGCAAACCTAAGTCAAAAAAAATGCATTCAAATGAAAGATGTAGCTGGGATTCTTACCTGCTAAACCAGCGGACAGCATGTGCACCTGAGTAGAGTCAGGATCAAACACATTGTTCAGCTTCTCTTTGGTTGTGGAGTAGGCAGCAAAATATATTGCTCTGTGGACAAAACAGAAATAAACAACAACAATTGGTTCTGAGGGTCTGGCTGATAAGTTTCCACACATCAGTGTTTACTAGAAAGTAGTACAAAAAAAACGTTGTTTCTTTCTATATTCTCTTTTAAAAATCAATTATTTATGGTACATAAGCATTTCATATGAGTAACATGTAAAATCTAATATCATGTAGCTGGTAAATTTAGCCGATTCTAAAATGACTGGTTGATTGTACATTTCTTTTCTTTACAACACAGTTTCAAACAAAATAAATGAAATGAATCAAAAGAATGAACAAATAAATTTAAAAAAAAGAAAAAAAGAACGAACATGCAAAGAAATACAACAAAAAAAAAAAATACACATATTTTGATTTATAAAGGCTACCAAATAAAAAAGTACAATTAGTTGTCGAAAATTATATCAAAATAAATAAAAATCTAATATATATTTTATATATATTTATAATAAATATTATTATTAATATATTATTATTATTATGTTGCTAAAACAAAGTAGTGATGACAAAGCTAGTGGGGGTGATGTGGTATGTCATCAGATCACATGTCCTGTATTAGTAGATTTATTTCCCTAGATAGGTCAAATGCTAAAAATGCTGACAAAAAAAAAAATTATAATCACCAGGGTTATTTAAACGGAAATTTCCAATGTAGGATTTAAGTCATTCTCAGTGAGAGGGTTTTATTTTTTGCTTTGCTGTAATCTAGGTTACATAATTCTCTCTCTCTCACACACACACAAGGGTAAATTTTAAGGTCTTATTAAGCGACCTGCCTACAAGGCAAGCAGCCATTTGTTTCCTGATGAGCTGCTTATAAACACACGCTTCTTCCCACCTCTTCAAAAACAACAACCAAACAGCATCCTTCCACATTTGACTGACAGCCAATCAGATCCCAGTTTAAACATCTGCTAATCCACTGGCAGTAACAATGCTGCATTTTGGTGCATGGCTTAATTTGTTCATCTGAATGAAATAATGTGACCTTCACAAGGAGATGCTGCATAAATAATCTCATACAGAATATTGGGGAAAAAAAAGGAATTTACAATCTAAAGTGAACAGCTAATATCAGTACGTGAGCATGAGCAGCACATACCAAATCTTATTGTTACAAGCGTGCATTTTAATCTTTACGTAATACAGTCACGAGGCAATCATTCCAGCTGTGACAGTAGAGGACATAAAGGGGATGCTGCGAAATACATGCACAGATGGGGAGAAACACACACGCACACACACCTCCTGCAGCATGAAAAGTATGCAAACACTAAAATAGTTATTTTAAGTGGCTTAGTCGCAACACCATCTCCCACATACCAACAAAAATGTGATTAAACTGCACAGACATGCACATGCAGCTTAAGTAAGGGCATAATAGTAGATGCTCTGAATCACAATGATGACACTGCAGTCAATGAACAAACTGATTCATATCGGTTAGAAGGAAAATGCACTAGAGAAGAGCAGAGAACGCAAAAGCCACAGACACAAATTACTGTAGTCAAATGTTAAAGGTTGCATCTGTCAGCAACTCACTACATTTTGGAACAGATCAATAGATTTAGAAATCATCTTATTATAACTACAGCTGAGTTATGACTTTAAAAATATCAGTGTGAGAGTGTATGATCAGTGTGTGCCTATCGATTATTAGATTAATTGTAATGCAAGAAACGTGATGATTCAATATTGGTTCATAAATGTTCAAAAAGGATTATTTGTCATAACTATATTAAAGAACATTATCACAGTGCCTGAAATGAAAAATGAAAGGCACACATGCTGGATGGACATCTTTGGCAACGGACCTGGGAGAACAGCATAAAACCCATTCATTTCAATTAATTAATAGTGAAATAGACCTAGCTTGTTTTTATGAAAGCACAAGAAACCAAATCTCTTTATAATGGCTCTGTTCTATGGCTTTTAAAGCATAATAATGGTGACTTTGTAGATATTAGATTTTTTATATGGGTATTGTAAAGGCCAATTAAAACAAACAACTGAAAACTCTTAAGTAAATAAGTCAAGTCTTTTTATAATTTAATAAAATAATGGTTAATTATTAAAAAGCATTTTCTGTTTCAGTTTTCAGGTAAGTGCATCAGAATTTTTAGTTGCAGTCCAGAAGTTTTATTTTAATAAAAGATAATTAAGATAAATTTGTTTGGTTACTTTAATTAATAGATACCGACATATATACCTTGGGATAACGTAGTCACAGAGTAAGAAAAAATCCTCAAGATGGAAAAAAGATGGCCTGAAAATTGTGATAATTGTAATAATCAATAATATCAGGTTAATCGTTGAATAATCAAATCATAACACCCTAAATTGTAATCGAATCGTGAGGTGCTTTAGATGGCACACCCCGAGTATACGAGTGAGTTACAGGAGAGGACTCATAACCAATTTAGTCTGTAATAAGTGACATGCTCCACTGGCGATGATACACTGAGATTACAGCAATGAGACATGACCAGCGGTCCCTTATGTAACAGTTTGGACTGGGGGGAAAAAAAGACTTTTCTCTTTCTCATATTGATGAGGAAAAAAAACAAACAATCAGCAAATCTCAATAGGACATGGTGAAGAACAAATAAAGTTTCTTGGTTAAAACACTTTGAGAGAAAATGAGTTACAGCTAATAGTCTCTTCAGAGATGCTTGTAAGCTCAACACTCCATAAATCTGTTATATGATACATTTATATCATGGTTTCTAATGACATGACAGTTAATTAAAACATACTAAGATACTTGTTTTTCCCAAAGGAGAATTGACATTTAAAGATAACTTGTATACATTAATATAGAGAGCTGATTTTAAAAGCTACAATTCCAACTTAATTAGTCTTAATTATTACAGAAACTTAAACCAATCAGAAACCAAACCACACATTTTTGTTTTTGAATACAGGTCCT
The DNA here is from genome assembly GCA_903798125.1 of Danio choprae. Lineage (NCBI taxonomy): Eukaryota > Metazoa > Chordata > Actinopteri > Cypriniformes > Danionidae > Danio > Danio choprae. The sequence goes on along the minus strand of CAIGQW010012753.1, from coordinate 433,875 downwards.
ACCTGGATGGAGCCACTCCAACCAAGTTGGGCCCCAGCCCCCTAAACAGCGAGCGAGGACCTTCTTTCTCCAGTATTAACCTGAGACAGAGAGAGAGAAAGTTACATTGGATATGTACCATTACAATGCTTAATCCTAATATTTAATGCCATTCAACCTTTGCTGCTATATTTTCAATAAATTATCAAGACAAACCAACGGCTCAAACAAAGTAGGTAATTTGGAGAACCAGCATTAGCCTAAATCAGTGTTATTTGCTGTAAGTAATTGTATGCTTAACTGCTTCAACTATACAGATGGCAGTTGTTGTTGTTTTTAAAACAGGCCTTTAGAAAAATTGATTAACCATAAAAAGTTAAGGACATTAAACAAATTAAAAGAATGATTTAAAAGAATTGTCCTTTTTATTTGTTGAATTAATGTTCTGCCTCCAGAAATGGACATGTTCAGACTCTTAGAAGGAGTCTTTCACAAGTTTGTTAAAAAACACAGCAGATGCAAGTCATTTTCTTCTGACCTACTTTCCAAACCTTTTCCCTCTGATTCTGGAGTAACACAATAAACCCGAATATCACCACTTGCCGGAAGCCAAATAAAGTGACTCCAATCCTGGAAAAGACATAAGGCTACACCCAGAAACCTAGGATTGCAACATTTTGCCAGACTAGCAAAATACTACGAAATGTGGCTTGCAGAGAACTCAGAAATGTACTCTTTTAGCTAGACTGCTAACAAAAGGGACAAATACATAAAAAGCCATATTCATTAGCATCTTTATCTATTCATTTTATGGCCATGTAAATATCAACAACTGTACTACAAGGCCATGTTAACAACAAAACTTTGTGTTAGCAATAATAGCTGTCCAGTACCACTTCATATCAGGTGTCTTGAAATACCATGTACATCCATTTAAAAACTGTACTTATTGAGTTTATGTTGTTCTTCCAAAAACTTTTGCTGCTATTGTCGTAGGTTAGGAACATGTTTAGTGCTTTCAGTGGTTTTAAGGGGAAGGTATAAGGTTACAAACATATTACTAGAAATAATTACAGCTGTACTTACACGCAGGTACTTTTAAATCTAAGTTCAATGTAAATATATTTTTATAGTCCTTTAGTTCAAATGCTAGCCCAATTCTCATTACAAACAAATATCACACATAATTGATTAGGATTTCAATTAGCAATCATTCTTATACAATGCAACTCTATGACAGCTTTAGATTAATAACTCTTCTTACTGTAGACTTAATAGCCAAACAGAAATAGTTATTATGAAAACATTCTGAATGTCCTTTACAGTAGTCCAGCAACCACATTAGCAGAATGTGGTAGCTGACATTGCAAACATTACCCATTTTCTGTCTTCATTCTGACTGTCTTGCCTCTACAGTCACTACAGATGGATGCAATTTACTGTCAGCATGAGAGAGCAATAGAGAACAGCTTTTATTGCAACTTCAAAAAAATCTAAAAAAACTGTTAATCAATAAGAACCTTTAAACGTGAGCTTTACAAAGTATGTTTGTAAATATACAAACAAAGTAAATATGTTTTATGGAAATATGCTGCAATGTTTTTACCAGTTTCCACATGCTGTTTTTGAAACATTGCAACACTGGTTACAATGACCCAGAGCTTCGTAAAAGATGTTTGGTTTTGGAGTACTTACTTGAGACAGTGCAGAGGCCCCGGTGGGGCCACACGGGCCACACTGGCCCCATTCACAGTGCTGAGCTGAACTTCAGAGATGTAAAAAGTCACAGAAGAAGACTGCAGCCTCGTCTTCACCACTTCCAACGGACATGTCAGTATTGCACCTACAGTGCCACCACAGCTAGAGACAGAGAGTAATGGATAATTATTTATGTTTACACAAATTCATTTATAATGCAAAAAAAAAAAAGAATTAGACTTGAATACTTGTTTTATTATTATTTTCAAAATACCTAATGTGAGAAGTAAAAGTACAAATAAGCAAGCAACTTTTTAAACTTACAGAATGCTTCAGAATGGCAATGACTTGGCCTTATTTAAATTAAAATTTCCAATATTATAAATATTTTTGTTGTAATAATAATAATAATAATAATAATATTAATTTAACGCACCCTTGCCAAACATTAACTTAATTAAATTGATTAACTTAACTTAATTGATTGATTTAATTAAAAAAACATTTTGACAGTAGTATATAATTTGCTAAAATATTTTAATGTAAAATATCAGATTTTAAAGAAAATAAAACTATAAGATAATATTTACATAACTATTTTTAATTGACATTTGTCAATTTGACTATTTATATATTGCCATTATAAAAAAAAACAATCAAAAAAGGCAAAATCCTTGTGTGTTTATGAGAAATAAGTTGCTCCTATTATAATGTGTTGCATTAAGAGTCAAAGAACTTTTCCTCCAGCTGACATCTACAGTGAATGCAGCCTTGTCTAACATCTGTATGTGGGTCAAGTTTAACAAGTATTTGCGTGCATGCATGGGTGTGTGTGTATGTTTGTGTATGTACAGAGCAGAAGTAGCAGGGGGGTGGGGGGTGTTAAGGGTCCAACATACAGTGTGGCCCAGGTCAGGCCAGGAGAAAACCTTCAATAACCAACAATATGAAAATAACCTAATACCACTTATGTTTAACCATGTGTTAAGCAAACCACAGACACTTCATCTTGATGGCTTTTCATTAATCCACTATATCAATTGTCAAATCGGACTATGAACATGATACCTACAATTACACCTCTAAATGTCAAAGGTCTAGCAAGACACTTATCAATCAAACTAATAAAAAGCTCATCAAACAAATTCCCTGCTTTTATTGTGTGTGTGTAGTTAACAAAGCAAGCAGTGAATGATGTTAACATGGTAAACCCTCTGACCTCAGAATTGATTTTCTGTTTTCTAAATATCTCAAGGTCTATTTTGTGTGCTGCCTTTCAAAAGACCGACCCACATACAGAGAGCAGCTGTGAACTTTGTCCCAGATATGGAGCCCTCTGGTTTGTTGCTGCTATAGTTTACTCACTCACCCTCTCTCTCTCTCTCTTTTGTTGGACAGTGAACAGAACGATCACGCCGACTTCACCAGCAAAACTCATTTGCCACTCCTACTAAAAAGCTTTGCATGGGTCTTTTAGAAAAATTCCACTAAATGTTATTATTATTATTAACAAAAAAAACTATTACACAAGAAGTTGTTTTTGAAAAAAATGGGAAGTACTTCAAAAAAAAAAAAAAAAAAAAAAGAGGAAAGAACTGCATTTAATTTTTTTTCTGAAAAAGCAAGACCACATAACCAAACTGAAGTCCTCTAGTCAATAATTTGTTTAGTTCTGAAGCCAAAAGAATATATAAAAAAATTGCACTTGAGATTTACACAGCCGTGTTCAAAGTGCTAAAACTCCCAGGAATAACATAACAAAACTCTTGGCTACAGTAACCAGGCGTACTTAAACAGGACCTGAAATCAACTGGGATTCAAGTCTAGTCAAACGATTTCAAAGTCACTGACATCTGACCAAACTGGCCAAGTGAGTCTCAAATCATTTGCGATGCAGTTCATGGACGTGGACATCTACATTTATACTGTTCTAAAACATGTTTACATTTTGTATTGAGCAATATATATTTTATCTAGTCAATTGTAATGCAATTCTGCATATTCAAAGTTTCAATTAAAGTTGAAAAAAAAAAAAAAAAAAAAAATGGTCAATTTTGCTAAAATGGTCAATTTTGCTCACTGTTAAGTTAAAATATTATGCTTAATATTCCACTGAAGATGGCAGCACAGTCGCACAGTGGGTAGCACAATCGCCTCACAGCAAGAAGGTGGCTGGTTCGAGCCTCGGCTGGGCCAGTTGGCGTTTCTGTGTGGAGTTTGCATGTTCTCCCCGTGTTTGCATGGGTTTCCTCCGGGTGCTCCGGTTTCCCCCACAAGTCCAAAGACACGCAGTATAGGTGAATTGGGTAAGCTAAATTGTCCGTAGTGTATGAGTGTGAATGAGTGTGTATGGATGTTTCCCAGTGATGGGTTGCAGCTGGAAGGGCATCCGCTGCATAAAACACATGCTGGATAAGTTGGCGGTTCATTCCGCTGTGGCGACCCCAGATTAATAAAGGGACTAAGATGAAAAGAAAATGAATGAATGAATGAATGAATTTTCCACTAAAGAAATAAAGCCACCTATATTTTGAATGGCCTGAGGGTGTGTGTTTTTATTTATTTATTTATTTATTTTAACCATCCCTTTAATGATGTTTGAACTGTCGTAATATATAACTGTCAAGTGTTAAATTATGGTGAATTTTTAAAAGTGGATAAATAATATTACATACCTTTAATTATTTTAAAAGGTATGCCTTGCTTGTTTAAATGTTTTTAAATTTTTACTATTAGCATTTATGCTGTGTAAGTGTCAACTACCGATTTACAGCAACAGCTGCATAGTTTGGAAGGCTGTTTTCAAGTCTTTTTCAAAGGTTTAAACAAACATTTTTGCTATGAACTGACAGGGGAATCTTATTTCCACTGTTGAGTGATCATCTATTCTATTACACAACCAGCACCAAATTGTTTACTGCAGTTCACTTTCCAGTGCCTGGTGGTCCATCTGCTACAATGGCATGAATGACCTACCATGAAAATCTCCCACCAATACTATGCAACACAACTTATATGATCACAGACAGCATACAAATTATGTTGCCGTTATAAGCCTCTTGTTAGACCTCTTATCACTCTTCAGAGTCGCATTCATCAAATAGCCTTCAGTGATATGAGCTTGTTAACGAACCTCACACTTATCTCATATCTCTGCTACATTCCTGATTATAAACAATGGTGAGGTTTTAACCTTTGATTCAAAAAATGAAACAAAAATGACGCTTATATGGACCTCAAAGGGTGCAAACGAACAATCAGGGACGCCGCAGGAATGAGAATGGAGTCAAAAATAGCTGTACTATACTAGAGACCCGTGTCAAACATCCAGCGTCAAGCTGACAGTTAAAACCGCAGGCCTACAAACAAAGCCTCTGATTTTGCTGCAGGAAATGGTAACTTATTGCTTCAGGTTCAAATTCAACATTGAGCCTCGACTTTTCCCGAAATCTGCATGGCAAAACGCATGAGTGAGAGAAAGCATCAAAGCAATAACGTTAGCACTTCCTAAAGAAAAAAAGAAAGAAAACGGCGTCGTGAGACTTCCAGAGGATTCGGTCACAACAACACCAGGGCTGATTTTACATCTGTTGCATGACCTTGCATTCACAAATTGATACGTAACGTAGTATATGAAGACATGTTGACAGATGCTAGCTGGATTATTTACAGGCTGCTATGATGAATGAACATCAGTTTGACCTTTAAAACGTCCTGCTTTTTAAGAAGGAATGTGTCAAGTGTTCGATTATAAAGGCAATCGAGTGCAACGGTAAATGAAAGGGGTGTCAGGTTGACAACAGTGTTTGATCGGTCTTGCTACTCACCCTCCAGCAAATAGATGAACCAGGGTGTCCCTCTGACTCATCCTTTAGCATTCTCCGCACCCACACCCAGGCCTGCAGAGCGAGCAAGAGCCGGACAGCTCCGCCGAACCCGCTGCGATTCTGCTGCACGGCTCAGTTTTAATTATGTGGACGAGAATAACAAAGCACACGGTTATTCAGCCCGATGTCTCCCGGGCGCGATGCGGCTAGCCAAGTCCGCTAACGGCTGCCGATGTGCGCAGTTGCCTGTTTTCTGCCTCCAACCGATCTGTTTTCAGTTTGTTACGTTCTCTACTTGTAAACAACCCAAACGTCTATCTGATTTCGAGGTCGTGGCTGCAGGGGACGCGGGGTTTTTGGAGCTAAATCCGTGTGGAGTCGCAGGCGTCCGTGATTCAGAAGCTATAGCGCTGACTGAGACGGACAGCAGAGACGGTATTTACGAGCCAATCAGAAACCGCAAAACAGAGGCCGCGATTGGTCGGTTGGCGGAATGACGTCGGTTACCCCGCCTCATCATGCTCCTTTCACATGATCACGCAATTGATAAATCGTAAATATTGATTTATGCAGTTTTTTTGAGGTTCAGAAGACACATTTGCAAATATGATTATAGAGTGAATTCATGTCTGCGTGTTATTGTTGTGCATAAGAAACGTCAGGTGAGAAATAATTTTAACAGTGCAGCGCCATATTTATAACTGAGAATGAATGAGGACAATCATAGTGGGCTGTTGTGTTTAGCCTATATATTTATGCACTTGCGCACTTGGTCACATGGAAAAATATTTGTTTCTGATAAAGTTTAGGAAGAAAGACATGTAAGGACATGTCCTCGTCGTCAACGTAGTGGTAACGTTAATGTTAACTGTTAAATGATTTTTTGACACTTTTTACAGTTTTTGAGTTTTTATAAACTGTTCATAAAAATATTTTATACTAGTTATGCTTCAGCCGTGTTATAGTAATTCAATTAGAAATGGCTTTTTGGTGGTCTATCAAATTGTTTTAGTTCTTATCTTATTTTATTATGTAGCCTATAAAAATCATGTATGTATATAAAGTAAAAAGTCAAAATTATTTTTAAATTTTTTCCAAATTATGTTTTACAAAGCAAGACTCTTTTCACAGTATTTCCTATATAATATATATTTTTTTCTTCTGGAGAAAGTCTTATTTTTTATTTCACCTAGAATAAAGGCAGTTTTAATTTTTTAAGCTC
>CAIGQW010012753.1:388330-405830 GCA_903798125.1 Danio choprae | reverse complement strand
AGGCTCATTGGAATTATCCAGGAGTGAAGCCAGTGGACTGACCCGCTCACCTTCTTCCCTAAACCCAACTGATAGTGTTTTCAAAAGCAAACTAGAAGGGAAAAGGCGCTGCGGCCGCATGCATCTAACTAGACGTCAAAGCTTTTTGAGGGGGTTTGTTTAACCTGGTTTCTCGAATCATTCTTCACTGAACTCGAACCTGGTCTGCTCTGCTCCATGTCCCATGTCCGACACCATTCGTGGTGAGCTATCGAGCAAACCTGTCATGCTGGAAATGCCATCCATATGGAGATAAGTACTGCCCCTTTGCGCCACAATCACATATTTCTCAGTTCTCAAAAATGTATCTCTGGGCACATTATCCCAATGAGCCTGTGTTGCATGTTTTGAATATACTCATAGTATGATAAACGTTCATCTGTGAAGATCACCGCCTACATTGCCCTGCCCATTGGTTCATACATATAAGGGGATAAGTAAATAAAAAAAACAGAATGACCCTCAGCAACAAAATAATGGATGGTTCCAAGGATTGCAAGACGAGCAATGCTAAACTGCTATCCTTGAGATTGTGTCCAAAAGCTGTCCTGGAGGGCCACTGTCCTGCAGAGATTAGCTTAAATTGCCACAATACACCTGTCTGGAAGTCTGTAGGAAGCCTATTAAGAGCTTGATTTGCTGGTAGGAGCTAAAATATGCAGGACAGTGGCTCTCCAGCAGCAAGAAAGGACACCACTGGTCTAAACCAAAAGAAACCATTTTATATTATATCCCACTGCAAGAGCTGGAAGTTGTCTATACCATACAAAACAAAGTGACCACTGCAAAAGCATTATGTCTAGGTTAGACACGGCAATACATTAAGAAACATTTGGAAAGACTCTAAGACACTGTTCATTTGTTCACTTAATTTGACAATAGACCTTTTTCACATTTCCGGGATTCTGGTTGAAGGGGAGAGTACAACAGTTTCTTTTCTTTTCTTTTTTTTTTGCATTCCTATTTGCTGAAACAATAAAATAAAACCTTAACAACAGTGTTATCAAGACTTTCAGAAAAAGGACAAAAAAAATGTGTGAGGCTGATAACGGCAGCCAGAAGAGTGAACGATGTAAACAAATTTACTGTCCTGCCCATAGACGCTGCATTACAAACTCCTTGCATAAGCGCTTATTAGCTTTTGTTTGTTTAACTAACTAGTTTTAATTTGATTGATAATATAATACAAAGTATAGCTTTATAAACGTACACATATATTAAAAAAATCGAAATATTAAAAACTTTCAAGGATTTAAGATGTTGAAGACCGTTAAATGCGTCATACAAGTCTTGTGAAAAGGGTCCATAAATTAATATTTAAACAAGACACAAACTGACGTGGGTATTTCAGTTAAAAAAAAATCTTATTTTGTTTGTATGTTATCGATAATTAAGTTGATTTAACTCAAATTGAGGCAAAAAATGAAGTCCTAAATGTTTAATTCAAAACGTAAACCCAACTTTAACCCAGTGAATGGGTTTCTCCATATTTCAACAAAATTTGGGTTGAAAACTCACATGAAAAATACTAAAGTAATTTAAAGTAAATATATATAGTGTTAATATTGTTAATGAATGCTGCAGAATACAGTAATATTACCTATAGTGAACTGAATAACTGTAATACATGCTGTAATATACCTTAGTTTTTACAACAGTAAACTATGGTGTATTAAAGTATAATATACTGCTCAAAACTTATTAAGGTATTGAGTAATTACTACCATTGTTGTATTACCACAGCAACTGTACTTTACTACAGTGTATTTACTATAGTATTTTTTTTTATGTGGGAACAACCAACCATTTTTTTCTACAGCATATTTGAAATAATTATACATGTTTGTTTTTTTTTTACTAAAATGACCTACATTGTTTTCAGAGTACATTTCTGCAGAATGTGTCTATTATTTTAATATAAAAAATGTAAAATGATTCATTTTCTTTTCGGCTTAGTCCCTTTATTAATCTGGGGTCGCCACAGCGGAATGAACCGCCAACTTATCCAGCATATGTTTTACACAGCGGATGCCCTTCCAGCCACAACCCATCACTGTGAAACATCCATACACACTCATCCACTACGGACAATTTAGCTTACCCAATTCACCTGTATCACATGTCTTTGTAACTGTGGGGGTAACCGGAGCACCCGGAGGAAACCCACGCCAACACGGGGAGAACATGCAAACTCCACACAGAAATGCCAACTGACCCAGCCGGGGCTCGAACCAGCGACCTTCTTGCTGTGAGGTGAGTGTGCTACCCACTGCGCCTCCGTGCTGCCCAATGTAAAATTATTTAAATATAAAATTAAAACAAATAAACATTTACCCAATTAGAGGAGTGAATATTTATGATGTAAAATAATCTGTTAAAATGTAAAACAATTGAATAATAAGCAAATAATCGAAAACATCACAAATCCGAAACATCATCCTCATTATAAGGTGACCCCAGATAACATTATAAAATAAAGCCACTACTCACAAAAAATGTATACTGATGAGCTTTATATAGCATTTTGTAAACACTTACTTTCAATTTTTCAATTTATTATTTTGTTTATAAAATGGTTCTGAATGATCCAGTCACAACAGTTAACATGTACATACAAATGAGTGAGTGTATATATTGACATCGCTGATTGATTTACCAATTGTTTGAAACATTTGACTTTTACATTTACCACAGCTGTTGTTTCGAGCAGACGTGTTTACTCCCAATTATCCTCGCAGCGCACATGAATTGGGGAAATATTCACCAGGCAGTTGTTAGAGGAAGAGTTTGATGTTGCACCACAGCTGACACCGTCATCCGTCTCATAGTGGGATCAGTGGTGGTGAAGAGTCAGTGTGAAACACAGAGAAACTCCTCCTCACACCTGCCAGTGAGCTGTAAACACACACTCAATGTGTGAAAGCTGCTTCAGCTACAGCTCATATACTGTTACGTCACTGTTGCTCAAATAGAGTGGCTTCTGGAAGAGTGTGTTTCTCTCATCAGGGCTTCATTTAATTGATTCAGATGTACTTTTAATATTATAAAATGTTAGTAAATACCTGTTTTCTTTTTAATGTACACTGGAAGAAATGTACTGTAAAATTTACAGTAACTTTGGTTGCCAGTAAGACTGAAAAAAAATACTAATAATAACAATAATTACAATTGTGCTGTATTTTTTATTTTACATTGCAATTGTAATTATTAATTTACATCATGCTTGTGAATTTTCAGTCTTACTGGATATCAAATTGGTCAGTAAGTTACTGTAAATTTAACAGCAAACAGTAATTTTTTTATTTAGCGTGTTTGTAAATTTACACTGTAAAAAGCTATTAGTTGACTTTATTTAAAAAAAGAGTGAACTCGTTGCCTTAAAATGATTAAGTAAACAAACTATGTGCGGGCAGCACAGTGGCGCAGTGGGTAGCACAATTGCCTCACAGCAAGAAGGTCGCTAGTTCGAGCCCCGGCTGGGCCAGTTGGCATTTCTGTGTGGAGTTTGCATGGAGTTTGCATGCCCCAGATTAATAAAGGGACTAAGCCGAAAAGAAAATGAATGAACTATGTGCATAAAAGTTAAGTCAATGGGTTTACTGACTTTTAAAGTAAAATCAACCCGTTGCTTTTAAGGCTCATCTATACTTTTGTCTTTCCTTTTCTTTTCTCATTCTCTCATCTGTTTTTTAATTGATTTTTAAACCTATTTTCTTTTATCATCTCATCTCTTCTTGTTTGTCATCTCATCCATTCATTTCTTTTGTCACTTTCTTCTTTTCTTTCGTCCCTGTATCCCTTTTTTCCATCTCATCTCATCTCTTCTTTTGACTTTTCTTTTTCCATCCTCTCATCTGTTTTTGTTTGTCATCTCATTTGTTCTTTTCCTCTGTTCCTTTCTTCTTTCCCTTTCCATCCCCTGATCTGTTTTAGTCCTTTCTTTTCTTCTTTTTTTCTCTCATCTCATCTCATCTTGTCATCTTTTGTCTTCCCTCTTTCCTTCTTTTCACATTCCACGTTATTTCCTCTTATCTTTATTTGACTCTCCTCTCAGTTCCTGTCTGCTCTCCTCATTTTCTCATCTTTTCCCTGCATTTTATTTATTTCCTCTTGTCTCATCTCATGTCATCTTAACCCTCCATGCCTTTTCTTTTCTCTCCACCACTTAACTCACTACTAAAAGTCTCCAGTCCGTCTCCACTCGCTTCGGTTTGCATGTTCAGAATATTCATCTCATTACATCAGCCCTCATTACCGTGTTGGAGAACCTGCTCTAGTTTATGAGGACATTCATCTAAATGTAATTCCGAAATGCACTTTTTATAGAGAGGAGAAGAGAAGCATGGCATCTCAAGGACGCCACCTGTCATTCTCAGACTGATGTGCCACTCCAATGCAAGCTTCACAGGAGAAAAGCAAAGGAAAGGTTGCCTGGTGGCTTGGCCATCCTTCTCTCTCAGTGTCTCCGCTCAAGACAGGTCACAAACCTTTGCAACAACACACATCTAATTTGGAGATTTGGGAGTCTCTGAAGCGGTGGACCGACCGAACGAACAAATCCATGGCTTTGAGAAGTCTATTAGAATTCTGCAAATGAACAGTCTGGAGGGATGTTTTCAAGGACTCTGCAAGCATCAAAGCATATAGAGAGAGAGAGAGAGAGAGTGAGTGAGAGAGTGTGCATTAAGGTAGGAAGGGTGAGAAGAGAATTCAGGAGTCACCGATAAAGATATTTCTTTCTGCACTTCAGCACTGGAGCAAGACATGCTTGAAGATCAAACCCAGCTGTCGGGCTGACAAGACGTATTTAGACTTTTAGGCACGGTCTGATTTCACCTGCACACTGTGTCAGATATAGGCATGAAATATTGATTTGATTATAATGGAATAGTCTGGGCTCAATACAAGTTAAGGTTGTAATGTTGAGTAACTCAGATTTTCTTATTTTCGGTTAGCGTCATTACGTCACCATTCCACACTTCACGCAACAACTGTTCATATTCGTCATCGCACCATATGTGATTTTGGCTGTTTCATTTTTAAGTTCACCCGCAGTTATTTTCTCACACTATGCGTGCAAAAAGACAACGGCGGATACAAATTCACATATGACATTTTATTAACTAACTTTTCATTCATGCCACTGTGACAAAAACAGAGGTACTGGATGAGAGAAGAGAAGCATGGCATATCAAGGACGCCACCTCACAGCAAGAACCGTCATGTGTGCATCCTGTCGTAAATTGTAGCGAAAAGTACTACAAAAAGGTAATAGTTTGATTAAAGTGTTTACATGTTCGTATGCACTTCAATAATGTGACTAAAATAGAAAACCTCCACGTCTTAATTCAATTTCTGTTTAGTTAGAATATGACATTAGTCGAATTAAAGTCATCAATAATCACTGTTGGTAGACTCTTAATCAGAGTTTTGTCCTAATCGTATTAAAATTGGAGTATTGGTGTCCATGTGAATGTACTCATTCATTCTATTATCCAATCAGCTTAAGATCAAATTTTTATAATTAACCAAGTATGTCTTACCTCCATATTCTCTCCACTTTCAGCCTCCCCCCGCCACCCCACCTCCACACCTTTAAACCTGAATCCTACTTAAATCGGAGCAAGGAAAGGGTTATGAGGCTGGGCTAGACCCTGTGCTCGGACCCCTATCCCTCTCACTCTCCTAAAAAGAGGAATGGCATGAGTTAGGGTGTCTTTCTGAGCTCAGAGTCCTCTCCTCGGACACCACGTCAAATATGCATATTCTATTCATTCAAAATATCTTTGCGTAAGTGTGAACTCGTGAAATATAATACGATTTAAAACACTTATCTTTTACAGGTCTGAATGTTTTTTCTTTTTTTTTGAATTAATTAAATTTAATTGGGGGCAGCACGGTGGCGCAGTGGGTAGCACAATCGCCTCACAGCAAGAAGGTTGCTGGTTCGAGCCCCAGCTGGGTCAGTTGGCATTTCAGTCTGGAGTTTGCATGTTCCCCCCCAGAGTTTGCATGGGTTTCCTCCGGGTGCTCCGGTTTCCCCCACAAGTCCAAAGACATGCAGTATAGGTGAATTGGATAGGCTAAATTGTCCGTAGTGAATGTATGTGAATGGGTGTGTATGGATGTTTCCCAGTGATGGGTTGCGGCCGGAAGGGCATCCACTGTGTAAAACATATGCTGGATAAGTTGGCGGTTCATTCCGCTGTGGCGACCCCAGATTAATAAAGAAGCCGAAAAGAAAATGAATGAATAAATGAATTTATTTGGGTAATTAAACAAATTGTTGTACATTATGTGATTAAACAGCCTCACTAAACATAAATGCTGTACAGATTCACACGCAATCTTCCCATTTCCCTTATTAATTTATTGAAGTGAACTCAAATTATAGCAGGATAATCTTCACTACCTTTTAATCTTCAGAAATCGAGATGTATACAAACATGGGTAAAAAAATGTTTTATTGTATGAATGAATGGAGAACAGAATAATAATTTTAAGCAGGGATTACACAGATATTGGATATCAGTAAAGTATCAAGTGAATATCTAAAAAAGATCAAATTATCTATTGTCAAAAGATCAGATTTTCAGTTTTAAAACTGGAGAAAACAACTGGCCTAGACACATAATTCATAAAAAACATAAATAAATAAATAATAATCTGCTATGTGCAACAATGGTCAACTAAAATAAATCCAGTCAAACATGCCTTTCTTAATTTAATATATTTTTTAAACTAGTTATATGTTTTTTAAGCTCAAAGGCACAACCAGCCAGAATCCATATACAGTATAAAGGGAGGATATAAATATGTCCTATAGAGGGCGCTGTAAACATTCTTCAGGACTCATTCCCTAAAGGTGTTCTTTTTCCCTCTGGATGTTTCATTCTTTGCTTCTTGTTTTTCTTTATTCATTTTTCTGGCATGAGGCTCTGTGTTCGTAGAAAGGAGTGCTCTTATCCAGCGGAAAGTTGGGTGGGAAACAATCAGACAATTGTGTTCTTGAGATTATGGGGCGGAATAGAAAGATCTATGTGCTCTGTGTATGGTTTACCTACATTAGAGAAGAGTACAAATGACAAGGAGTTTTTTTAAAGCCAGTAAATTACACGTCAGCCTACTCTAAGTCTGTCTAAGAACCCTCAGAGATTTGTTTCCACTGCAAGATTTGGAAAATAAGAAAAGAAAATCGAGACGAAAGAGGGTTGGTGAAAAATAATACATGATTTTTTTATTTTATTTTTTTGCCAAAGCAATCGGAAGGATATAGGAATTCTGTGCCAATGGTTAAGGTCAGGTCTGCTTATTCTCAGGACAAAGCACCACTGCAGGCTCTTGGCTGTCAGACAGACAACAGCCTTTTCTCTTTCTCTAAGATTCATGTGTGTGGAGGAAACAGAACCGCAGGGCTGTCAGCTGACTTTAGCTGCACGTTGCAGAAAAGTCTGTTTTTAAAACAACAACAACAACATATATTTCATGAAAGTTGATAAAACACACTGAACGGTACTGTAGCATGCACAAATTTAATAAAAATTATCAAATAAAATCGAATAAAATAAATAGGAATAAAATCAGTTCACATCGGTTCAAACACCAAAATTAAACTGCTTTACTATGTCAAAACTTTAAAAAGCATTGAGACTACTTTTAGGAGAGATCAGGTGCTGACTTTATTTATTTTTAAGTTTCAGTAATGACTGCTAGCTCTTTTTTGGAAGAATTTTGAACAATGCTGAGGTATTTAAATATTAAATTAAATGAGGAGCAAGCTCATTGACTGCTGAGGTAAACAGCAACCAATCAAGCAGCAAGTAGATAATGCTAAAAAAAAAAGATTATTTTTATTAATTCATTCATTTTCATTTCAGCTTAGTCCCTTTATTAATCTGGGGTCGCCACAGCGGAATGAACCGCCAACTTATCCGGCATATGTTTTTACGCAGCGGATGCCCTTCCAGCTGCAACCCATCACTGGGAAACATCCATACACACCCATTCACACTCATACACTATGGACAATTTAGTCTACCCAATTCACCTGTACCACATTTCTTTGGACTTGTGGGGGAAACCGGAGCACCCGGAGGAAATCCACGCCAACACGGGGAAAACATGCAAACTCCACACAGAAACGTCAACTGACCCAGCCGAGGCTCGAACCAGCAACCTTCTTGCTGTGAGGCGAATGTGCTACCCACTGTGCCACTGTGAGGCCCTGAATATTTTTAATGAATATTTAAAATGTATATACACACCTATGGAAAAATTGAGACTACTTGAAAAGTCTCAGTTTCTCTCAATTAAAGATTTATAGTAATGTACTTGAATAATAATAATAAGAATATTATAATTGTCAGTGTTCGTCCGTGTCATCTTTTGTTATTGTCATGTGATTCCTTTTTGTCCTTCTCCCGCCACCGTCATTGTTCATCTGTTCCACCTGTGTTCATCCCGTCTGTGTCATCAGTGTAATCAATCCTTTATCTATTTATACCCTTTCGTCTGTGTCCTTCGTTGTCCGGTATTTTGGTTCGTGTGGTTCGTTGGTTCCTGTGGCGTCCTGTCTTCCCGCATCCAGTATCTGTTCCCCGTAAGTGTTCAATAAACCAGTTTTGTTATATATCTCATGTTAAGTCCCGTTCTGTCACCATCCGCCACCATGGTGTTACAATAATATAGGGATATTTTTTCATATTTTGTTTTCAGACATGATTATATTCATTTTTAGACAACAAAATACAAATATTTTAACTTTGAAAAGTTGAGAAAGCAACATTTGGTTTAAAAAAGCATTGATTTTTAGTCATGACAAAAAAAAACATTTGTTATTCTGACCAATAGTAATTTTTTGAACAAAAAAAAGCTCTAAATACCAAATAATTTATTTGAAATGTTATCAGATTTCATTTATTTTCCTTTGGCTTAGTCCCTTATTTATCAGGGGTTGCCACAGCGGAATGATCCACCAACTATTCCGGCATATGCTTTACTGGGAAACACCCATACACTCTCTCATTCACCCATGCACTCATACACTATGGCCAATTCAATTAATCCAATTCACCTATACCGCATGTTTTTGGACTATAGGGGAAACTGGAGCACCCTGAGGAAACCTTCGCCAACACGGGGATAACTCGCAAACTCCACACAGAAATGCTAACTGGTCCAGCCGGGACTCGAACCAGCGAACTTCTTGCTGTGAGGAGACAGTGCTAACCATTATCAGACTTTTATAGAATAAAATAAATATTAATAGTGAACTCATACCCAATAAAGCAAAAATTTTTAAGTAGTCTACACATTTTTTTCCACAAAGCTGTTTAAAGGTTATATACTTGTTAGTTAAAACAATAACCCTGCTAACATGCAGGACAGGCCGTATACACGGACAGTAAAAAACATTCAATAATAATGGTCTAATAATGAGAAGTGTGAAGGACAGGCAGACAGCGAGCGTGTGTGTGTGTTTACACAGCCCGAGTCACATGACGGCCCTCTGCATATGTGTTCGGTAGATTATGCTGCCGGGTGTCTGGGTAAAGATGGTTTCCTGTAGCCTGCGCTCTCCTCCACGTCTGGCCACAGCTCAGTGTGCCTGTCTGTCGTCAAAACGCTCACCGTGTTTATTTTCTCTCCTATGGAATAACATGTTTTCCTCTCAGCCCTATAGCAGCCGGATTGAGTCTTACCCAAGGCCCACATGCGTTTCTTCATCTTCATCAATGGCGCTAATGAAGCAGACCATCCAGATCACCACCCTCTTCCCCGCTGAAGTGATGGGGCCGCTGGGTGTTGTTGGCCCAAACTAGGCGCTGGTCTGGTTAGTGGATGGGAGGTGGGCTTGGATTGTAAAAATAGGGAAAGAAAAACAGACGGAGAACAATGTGAGCTGTAAAATGTAGTTTCGCCATGATTTGCTGGCCTCCGCCCTGTGCTGACCGGACCGACACACATTTCTCGATCTGTATATTGAGGACATTTCCTTACACTGACTTTGAGGCTTCACACCTCCATTTTTAGCTTGTCCATCAAATTAACGTAGAGTGTATTCATGTTTTTGCTTCCCTACGGACATTGATTTAGCTGTCGGTGGGAATATAATCGCTCTCTGTCTCTTTTATAAGAACATGAATGTAGCACCAGATTGAAGGTTTTGATTTGAAGGATATTGGTTTGATTGTTCTGCTGAGTTTGGGAAAATTAGGAAATGGCCCATTTTGAATGAAAGGAAAACATTGAATGTAAAAAAAAAAAAAAAAAAACTCGTTTATTCTTATCTGTGTTGCAAAAATATTTTCTAAACCAGGGATTGCTGATTGCTGTCAATCTAAAAAAAAGAAAAAAAAAGTTTTCATTTCTTTCTTCTCTTTATAACTAAATCTTTTATCTGTTATAAGCAACAACTATTTTTTAATACTTACTTATAAGGAAAAATACCTAATTGGAATGAATAAATTAATTAAATATATATATATATATATATATATATATATAAAAATGAAGTTAAAACTAAATAAATGTATGTAAATAAAGTGTAATTAAAAAAAATCTATGCATAAAGTAATGAAAATGAAATGAAAAAAGAAATGAAATTATGACTAACTTTAAGAAATTAATTGTTTTTATCTTGTAATTTATTTCCTTATTTAAATCAGTTGTATTGATTGATTGATTGATTGATTGATTAACTCTCATGCTTATGATTTAATTTGTTTATTTATTTTGGTATTTTATTTTTCTTTATTTTATTTCTTTAAGTTTTTGTTTTGACTTTCTCTCTTTAATTTCTTGACTTGATTATCACAACCGTTAAAGGCTTATTTCTCCCCAAAATGAAAATTCTGTCATGAATCATTCATACATTCATTTTCTTTTCGACTTAGTCCTTTTATTAATCAGGTGTCGCAACTTATCCAGCTTATGTTTTATGCAGCGGATGCCCTTCCAGCTGCAGCCCATCACTGGGAAACACCCATACACTCTCATTCACGCACATACACTACGGACAATTTAGCTTACCCAATTCACCAGAGCACCTGGAGGAAACCCTCGCGAACACATGGAGAACATGAAAACTCCACACAGAAATGCCAACTGACCCAGCCGAGGCTTGAACCAGTGACCTTCCTGCTGTGAGGCGACAGCGATACCCACTGCGCCACCGTGTCACCCCCTGTCATGAATCATTCACCCTAATATCATTCTAATCCCCATTTGGAACACAAATTAAACTATTTTAGATGAAATCCAGGAGCTCTCTTTTCCTCCGCATACAGCAACATTCTAGAAACGTTAAAATTCCAGAAAAGAAATCAAAAACATTGTCAAAACACTCCATGTGACTTCAGTGGTTCAACCTTAATCATATTAAGCTGCAAAAACACGTTTGTGTGCCAAAAAAAAAATGTTTTTGGTTCTAGGCTTTTAATGATTCAGAACCAGTGGTGTTTATGGAGAATCAGAGAGATTTCATCTAAAATATCTTCATTTGTATTCTAAAGATGAATGAAGGTCTCAAGGATGAGAGTAATTAATAACATCATTTAAATTTTTGGCTGAACTAACCCTTTAAGTGAAGGCTTAGTTAACATATTTGCTCGAATCTGTGAGGTCTCCAAAGCTCTTTAGAAACACCAGAGAAACTCAAATTCTCCAGTCTGGAAACTGCCCGTTTCTGAGCGTCAGCAAGAACTACCGCTCTTTAACGCTCGTGTCCAAAGGCCGTGAAATAATCGAATGTTCCTGCAGCCTTTTAAAAGAGTCACAGGCTGCCTTTAATGTCTCAGCAAACATTCGTGCACGTCTCTATGGTGCTTTTACACTCCACATCTCCATGTATACAATCATCGAGTTTCCCCAGTAACAGAGTGCTTGTGTCCATAAATAAAGAGGCTGTTTTGCTGTCTAGGTTTACAGCGGCTGTTCGCTCTGTGTGCTCTTCTTTTCTGGCAGGTTTAACGCACACCTGAGGACTATTTCACACTCCACTAGATCTTTGTGAGGAGAAGAAGGTTTACGGCATCTTCACTTCCATCACAAGATCTCAAGTGTCTCTCTAAAGCAACTGAGAGGAGGATGTGACTGGAAATGCTACGTGACGATGCCTCACCTGTGCACATATATATATATATATATATATATAGACACACACAGACACACACACTGACAGGATAAGAGTGAAACTGCTGCATTTGTCCTGCTGAATCCCCTCCATGTGTCAGTGTGATCCTTTGATGATGATCAAAGCCGAGGCAAAGTGTGTCCCTAATTCCCCTGCTTTGGTCAATCTCCTTCTTCTGTCTCTCTACTCTTTCTCACTTTCTCTTTCCTTCATCCCTTCTCCATCCATTTACGCTTTCCTCTGTGTTCTGTTCTGTTTGTAGGTTTTGTGTTGACTGAGGTTTAGAGGGTATATATACTGAAAAAAAACATGAAAGGAGTAAATAAAAGAAGGACATTTGACATTCAAATACTATTTTTTTTAGGTTCATTTAATGTGTTTCTTTCAAATTATTCTGAGGGAAATTTGTTTTGCTGTGTATAGAAATTGTTGTTAGTGCATAGAAAATTGAAAGCATTTTTTTATTAATAAGTTTAGTTAGTTGATTTATAAAGATATATTAAATATACTACATATAGAAACACAAAATAAAAGGATTTAAAATTAAAAAATATTTTCCTGTTCATCTTTTATATATTTTATAAAAAATGTAAAACTATTTAAATGTCATTTGTATTGAATAGGGCCTCACGGTTGCGCAGTGGGTAGCATGATCGCCTCACAGCAAGAAGGTTGCTGGTTCGAGCCTCAGCTGGGTCAGTTGGCATTTCTGTGTGGAGTTTGCATGTTTTCCCCGTGTTGGCGTGGGTTTCCTCCGGGTGCTCCGGTTTCCCTCACAAGTTCAAAGACATGTGGTATAGGTGAATTGGGTAAGCTAAATTGTCCGTAGTGTATGTGTGTGAATGAGTGTGTATGGATGTTTTCCAGTGATGGGTTGCAGCTGGAAGGGCATCTGCTGCGTAAAACATATGCTGGATAAGTTGGCGGTTCATTCCGCTGTGACGACCCCAGATTAATAAAGGGACTAAGCCGAAATGAAAATGAATGAATTAATTAATTTATTGAATAAATAATGAATATATATATATATATATATATATGTATTCTTTTTATTTTCTGGCATTAATTTAAGCATTATTCAGTATTAGATTAAGTGTGCATACACAGAACATTTCAAAATCACCTTTGTTAACTTAATCTAAAAATGGCAAATACAATTAAATTAAATTAAATTAAAAACTTAAATAAATAAATCTCAAATTTATTGAAAGATTTATTTATTTACTTGTTTGATTGTTTGTTTGTTGGGTGGCGCAGTGGCGCAGTGGGTATCGCTGTCGCCTCACTGCAAAAAGGTCGCTGGTTTGAGCCTCGGCTGGGTCAGTTGGCATCTCTGTGTGGAGTTTGCATGTTCTTCCAGTGTTCGTGTGGGATAATCAGGTCAAAAACATGCGCTATAGGTGAATTGGATAAGCTAAATTATCCGTAGTGTAGGTGTGTAAATGAGAGTGTATGGGTGTTTCCCAGTGATGGGTTGGGGCTGGAAGGGCATCCGCTGCGTAAAACATATGCTGGATACGTTGTCGGTTCATTCCGCTGTGGTGACCCCTGATCAATAAAGGGACTAAGCTGAAAAGAAAATGAACATCCGTATCAGCTAATTTTTGTACTTCTAATTTCTGACCTAATGATCTTACTTCATAATTTCTCAGTGCAGAAAATCCCAATAGTATCTGGGTGCAGACATGGATTTGCAAGCTGAGATCTCAGACACAATTCCCTCACTGGAGCTAGTGACGTCACTGCGATGAGTAGGGTTAGGGGCGGCATTAGGTGGGTGCATTAAAAGCAGTGCATGCAGCACAGCTTGCAACTGCACCCGGTCTGTCCAAAATCCCCCCCCAAAAGTTTGTATCTGTGCACAGTCATACCTGTTCAAAATGTCTCTGTATTCTTACCTGTCTGTGTTTATCCTTTATCTGTCTTTCCTCTGCCACCTCAGTCTCCCACATCTCTCCATGTATCCCCTTCCCCTCTCTCTTCCCTCTCTCTCTCTCTCTCTCTCTCTCTCTCTCTCTCTCTGTTCATCTCCTTCTCTTTGTATTCTTATCTGTCACTGCTTCTTCCTGTCTCGTGTTTCCACACATATGCACACTGTCAACACTCAACAGCATCTTTCAGAAGAGCAAACCTTCTATAGAAGCATCTCTCTCTCTTCTAAAAAAACTTGTTCCCACTTTTATTTATTTTTTTGGCAGATTTATGAGAGTATTGTGAAAAATAAGCAAAAGTATTCCTCTGTTTGCTCGTAGAACGTCTCTTTTGTTGCTCTGCAGCATTTTTTGTGATGGATCCCTCTCTACAGACGGCATCAGTCTCACTATTCCCAGTGTCTGTCCTGTGGTTTTTTATGGGTGATGGCTGATCTCTGACCTGTGGATAAGGCCGTCCTGTGCAGACAGGTGATGACAGCCGTCAGAGAGAGGCAGACACCATTCGTGCTTGTCAGGCTTTGAAATGCATCACATTAAAGAGCGAACACAGAAACGCTCTCTGATGCATCTGATTGCTTCTGTTCTGACACGCTGGAGCTTTTTGTGGGAACGTTTGGACTGTTCATGCTTGAATTCTGTCCTATTGTTCACTTGAAGATTTTAAACTTATACGCTGAACACTAAAACTTTACTTTTAGTCAGGGGTTAGTTTGGGCCAAAATAAAAATTCTCACGTTTACTCACACTCACGTCACGTAAAATCCACGAGTTTTGTTAATTTTCAGACAACAAATGAAGGTATTTAATTAAAATGTGGTTGGTTGATTCAGGAAATTTGAAAGGAAAATTTGTTCCTCCATTGAAAGTCTATTTTTTTCTAAAAAATCCATATGAACTGATGAACTGAGGTTTAATCCAAGTCTGAAGAAACACTTTGGGCAGACTGGAGACTTTACATAATGGCCAGATTGAATTTAGCGTTTTGTGATGTACAATTTGCAACAATAAGAAACAAAAACAAGTAATATGTACTCGAGAAAAGAAGCAACCAAACAAAACACAGGTGAAATACATAATCAGTAACCATGACAACAAACAAGCTATAATGGCTTAAGTATGGTTGCTTGATGCGTGCAAACCAATGACCACTATTTTTTTGTGTTACATCAGCTCATTTGAGCTTTCACAAGAATTACTGACTGCATTTATATTTACCTTTTGTTTTAGTCAGAATGAAACATTTGTTTTACGAATGAAGCTAAATGTTACATGAACATTAAATAACGTGATTGGGTAGATTTGTGTTTATATATCACAAGCATCGGATTTGAACTTGATTTAGAATTGAAAGTTGAAATATACAGTTGTTATTGGCATTGATGATTCCATAAAGGACATCCATTCAAACAAAAGGTTTTTTATAATGCATAAAGGTTCTTTAGGTCATTAAATGTTCTTAACACTTAGAAATACATGCTTATTTCAAGAACTGTTAAAAATAGTTCATCTGTGGCATAATTGCAAAAAAAATTTAAAATCCAAATTGCAAAAAAAAATCCTGTTTTGGAACCTTAATTTTCAAGAGTGTAGATTAAAAAATTACAGCCATTTATAACACTTGAATAAAATCAACAGCTTGCTTCATGTGTCAAACGTCATTACACCTTTTCTACATCATTTCACATGCATAGTACTTTCCATTTCAGTTTTCAATCCAACCAAGTGTTTACAAGTCCTCTTGATTTGATTAGAAAATTCTACAGTACACTTCCAATCTGATTGAAATTTCATTCGGCTCTAGCTCAGTCCATTCGATTTAGTTTACATGAAGGCTTTTCAGTATGACTGAGCAATTGATTACTAATGGATTATTAGATTGCATGTAAACACAGCCGTTGAGTTTAGTTCTCACTTGTCAAGCGAATATGGTTGAGGATTGGTTTATGTTTGTTGATAAGTGTTTATATATGAAGTCGATAATTAAATTGGTTCACAATGTAATTATTTTTCTTCATTATACTCAGATTAAACCACTGGATTCATATGGAATTATTTTGGTGTGTTTTTACAATCATTTTTACAACCATTAAAACAACACAGAGAGTGCCTTAACATCAATGCAACAGACAAACAACAGGTAATATACAGTGCACCCGAAAAAGTAATCATAGTGCTTCACTTTTTTCACATTTTTTTAAGTTACAGCCTAATTCCAAAATGGATTAAATTAATTTATTTGCTCAAAATTCTACACATAATACCCCATAATGACAATGTGAAAAAATATTTTTTTAAATCGTTGCAAATTTATTACAAATAAAAAACCTGAAAAATCACATGTACATAAGTATTCACAGCCTTTGCTCAATACTTTGTTGATGCACCTTTGGGAGCAATTACAGCCTCAAATCTTTTTGAATATGATACCACAAGCTTGGCACTCCTGTCTTTGGGAATTTTTCAGGTTTTTTATTTTTAATAAATTTGCAACAATTTCCAAAAATCTTTTTTCACATTGTCATTATGAGGTATTGTGTGTAGAATTTTGAGGAAATACATGAATTGAATCCATTTTGCAATAAGGCTGTAGCATAAAAAAATGTGGAAAAAGTGAAGCGCTATGAATGCTTTCTGGATGCACTGTATGTACTAGGGAAAATAAGCAACCAAGCAAGATACAGGTGGCAAACACAATCAGTAACCATGACAACAAAAAGGGCATGAAGCTACAAAACAGAACCTCAAACTGACATTCAAAAGACTGAATGTGTCTCACTTTTGTAAATCATAGTCCTCATTAATGCTTTGATTATTTAAAGCCAAATTCCTACCCAATACAGTATCTCAAATTTTTAACAGCAAATGTGTTACATTGTATGATGTACGAAAGGTTTTACACTATACTGTTTATTTATTTGCCTCTATTTATTAGCATCACTTTCTTTAGCTCAACTAGTATAGCATATGGCAACACCAGGTACATTTCCCAGTAAAAGCAAGACATGCTATACAAAAATGCACCTTCAATACAAAGTCGCATTGAATAAAACCATCTGTAAATTATTTAAACTGTGTTTGATTTATAATTATTTTTAATAAGTAAGGGAGAGTCAAAGAATTGGCGTTGCTTAAATGATTCTAAATGCAGAGACAAATAACCACCTGTTGGAAAGTGAATTATCCTGCTTATTCTATGGTCATTTGCCAAGTTATAGACAAGTTAAAACTAGCATTGCTCTTTGTTGTGCAACAGTTGACATACATTTTGTCAGTTGCAACATGTTAGATCTCTCCACTTTAAATCAATCACAGGCAGAAAAAGAGAGAGAGTGCCCGAGAGAGAGTAAGAGTGCCAGAGAGAGAGAGAGAGAGAGAGAGAGAGAGAGAGAGAGAG
>CAIGQW010012753.1:356178-372853 GCA_903798125.1 Danio choprae | reverse complement strand
TACAAAAATTGGTAAAAAATTAGGGTAAATTTCGACCCTAATAAATAAATAAGGGGGCGGAATGGTGGCTTAGTGGTTAGCGCCGTCGCCTTACAGTAAGAAGTTTGCTCTTTCGAGTACCGGGTG
Organism: Danio choprae; assembly: GCA_903798125.1. Classification (NCBI taxonomy): domain Eukaryota; kingdom Metazoa; phylum Chordata; class Actinopteri; order Cypriniformes; family Danionidae; genus Danio; species Danio choprae. The sequence continues at coordinate 372,727 of CAIGQW010012753.1, read as the reverse complement.
GGTCAGTTGCCATTTCTGTGTGCAGTTTGCATGTTTTCCCCGCGTTTGCGTGGATTTCCTCTGGTGTCCCCCACAGTCCAAAGACATGCGCTATAGGTGAATTGGATGAACTAAATTGGCCGTAGTGTATGAGTGTGTGTGTGAATGTGAGAGTGTATGGGTGTTTCCCAGTACTGGGTTGCGGCTGGAAGGGCATCCTCTACGCAAAACGTATGCTGGAATAGTTGGCGGTTCATTCTGCTTTGGTGACCTTTGATAAATAAGGGACTAAGCCAAAGAAAAAATGAATGAATAAATAAATAAATAAATAAATTATAATCAAATTATATGATGAAATAATATTACAAAATGTTTCTGTATGATTTCTAAAGGATTGTGTGACACTGAAAGTCAGCTTCACCACCACAGGAATTAGCAGTATTATTAGCAAATAATAGCCTTGGTGAGCATAAAAGAGTTCTTTCAAAAATGATTAAAAATGGTAGTATGCCATAGGGGGAAAAAGTTAAATTAAAGCTACTAATTTTAATTTGATTACATGTACTGATTTTAATCATTTTGTTCTCTGGCAGTGCTTTTTATTGTATCAGTGCACCCAAAGAATAATGTACTAAATATAATCAGAGACGTCTTCATAAATCTGAATTCTTTATAACAGAAATGCAGTGTGGCTTGAGCTTTTATTAATACTAGCCTTCTATTGAACTTAGCATACTAACTGTTAGGGATATCACACTTGCCCTGCAAATTAGAGCCTTACAATGTACTGTAGAAAAGCAAATCTAATTGTCAATTGTCTTGGACTTGGAAAAAGAGCGTGACAAGTTACTGTAGCTCTACTGGTTCAACTCAGGGGAACCAAATAATAACGTAAAATTCCCAAATTGTACATTATCAGCTTTCAAATATTAGCTGAAAAAAAATATATAATATATAATATATTTATTATATGTATAATAAAGTCACAATACATGATATTACATTAGGAGAGTTCTCATCAGGAAGTTATACAAACTCAGTTACAGGAGCCAGGTTTGATTCTCAGTAAAAAAATATCTAGATAAATAAATAAATAGATAAATTAATTAATTAATTTTTAAAAATCCTCTCATTTTCATTTTCTTGGTTGTGTCTGTCACTAAGAATTCAGAAGTGACATACGATGGACACGATGCATTCAGCATTTAGGACGTGGTGTTGGTTTGTATGAAAATGGAGAAGGAATACAGATGCATAAATTATGAGATTGATAGAGCAGAAAGACAGACTAAATCCTCTATGATATTTAGTAGTACTATCTTTCATCAAAGCTAAGAAAAGAACTACACAGAAGACTAAAGTTAATGGCGCAAAAAGTTTTAAAAAAAAATTTTTTGTATGTGTGCATGTCTTGCAGCGAACTGTAATATATTACACCCGCATTTTGCATGGCATACATTCACCCAATCAATACACTTCTTTCACTGGTAGTTCCTATTGTATTGTGGTTAGATCCTACTCTGGAGTTCCTATACATTAAATTAGTTCCAGTTCCTGAGATGTCAACATGCAAAAGACTGCACTTCAAAAGCAGGTATTTCCAACAATAGTTCTAGGATCTAAAATGTTCTTCCAGTGCAAAAGCCCTTGTAGTTTTCAGTTCTTTCTCTCTGCATCACTCAGGAACTTCAATGCAACCTCCACCGCCACAATCACACAGCAGCCTGATTAGCTGCATTTATCTGCGGAGGACACAGCAATGGAGGAGCTGATCTTTGAACCCCGTTCATGGCAGGAACCATCGGGATCAATCTCAGCTGGACAGAAGATGAAGGCACATCCCCCACGCTCGCCTAACAGCTTTCCCATTCCTGATCTTATCACACGCAGTTGCGGCTTCCTCCAGCTCTGGAGCTAATCCCATTCCTTGTTTTTTCCTCCCAGAAAATAAATCTCACTTTTCAGGTGACTGTGGCCTGGCTAGCGCTCTGCCGATGGGAGAAAAGCTTCCCCTCGGGGCCTTCCTAGTTTACAGTGGCCATTCGGCGGAGCAGAGCCAACACATCGATCTCTCGCCTACGGATTATTTACAAAGGCGCCAATCAGTGCGGAATGTGGAATGTTGAACAGGAAAATGTGCTCCTTTCCCGGCTCTCGTTTCGCTCTCTACTCCATGTGGCTTCATTAAGCTGCATATCCACTCTTTTTTTTTTTTTTTGAAGCAGTACTCCTTGTGTGAGTGTAACTGGCTATGACAATGGTACATAAAACATTAGCTGCACCTGCGAGGGTGCCGGGCATTGTGTGATAAAGCACCATAATCTCCACAAGGACAGCGCTGATATTTGGGGCACATAAGCATGATAATGGGATGCATAAATGTCAAAAGGTGACCTCTCCAAAACCGAGGGCCGATTATCCTTCTGGATGTGTCATATTGTTCTGGTGCGCTTAGATATGTTGCTCTCCTGTGGGCTGTTCGGCTTTTCATGTCCTTTTCACATGATAAAGGAATGTGCTTAAAACAAGCACTCTTTCAGACTACACCGGTGGACTCGGAATAAATTTAGAGAGAAAAAAAAAGAGAGCGAACTGGGGAGAGAGGGGGTGGTTTAATGAGATGGTTTACTAAAAGATTAGCATTCTGTCAGAATTTACCTGCATGTTTTGTGGATAATTAGTTTAAATTGTGAATTAGATTTTTTCCTATTGTTTATGATTACATGCATTAACCCTTTAACTTCAACTATAAGATTTTTTTGACCAATTTCTGGTAACACTTTATAAAAACTACACACTATAAATCATTTATTAAGAATAAGACACTGTCAGTAAGGTGACAGTGCTTACCACTGAGCCATCGTGCTGCCCAATAGTTAATTTGCCATTTGTTAAGCATTACCTCTACATTATAAGACATTAGTAAGCAGTTTATAATTACAGCTAGAAATGCTGTGTTATTGGCTTATGAGGACATGTATACTGTGCTTAATGATTGTATTTTCATACTTTGTTCCTGATTAATTTTTCATTACTAAATTATGAATTGCAGTATTTACAAATGTATAAACTGCTTGTCTTATAATGTAGAGGTAATGCTTAAAGTAGGATAAAATGATAAAGTATCTTTTGAATAAAAACTGCCGTTTTCATAGAGCTGGATTATTTTCAGCTATTATAAACTTACGTTTCCTTAAGTTATGTTTTTCAGACACATACACTAAAAATACATTAATAAAAATGCATATATATGTTATTTTTTATTTAGCATTGCCCAGATTAAGATATTTTACACAAATAAAGTTGACATATAGTACATATAGTTTAAATTATTAATATAACATCAAATGCAAAAGTTTGTGAACCCTTGGTTTCTAATACTGTGTGTGGTTCCCCAATGATCTACAACTGTACTTTTTTTTTTTTTTAACATTTATTTTTTGCTTTGTGATGGTTGTTCATGTGTCCTCAATGTCCTGCAGATTCTTCAATCCAGCATTTTTTTTTCATATTTGAACCCTTTCCATCAGGGATTGTATGATTTTGAGATTCATCTTTTCACAGTGAGGACAACTGAAAGACTCAAAGACAACTATTATCAAAGGTTCAAATGCTTACTGATGATCCAGAAGGAAACAATGTATTTATCTGGGGGTGAAAACCTTTAAACAGAATGAAGATGTCCAAATTGTCATAATTTTGTTGAAATATCATTTTCAAATTAACACTGCCCTTCAGTACTACTATAGTTCGTTTACAAATAGATTATATAGTCCCTTATACAGGCAACTACTGTCAAACTTTGTCTATACATAATTATCATGACACTGTTAAAAAATATTACCCCGGAGTTCAGTGTTAAGTATATTTTCCACTCTATTAAAATCCCATTTGAGTCTCTGAGACCCTAAACAGAGCAAGCAGTGAAAGGTGGAAGTAGATGCCTGGAATTCGCCTATTGGGAACAGATGAGAGAGAGAGAGAATTCATCCTCTGCATTCTAGGGAGTTTTTCAAGCAGGGTCCCAAACATGGAAAAGCCTCCCCCTGCCATTAATCTAAATTACATGAGCTCATTGGTCTTTACTGGGGAGGGAGATAAACATCACTGCCAACCTGCTCCACTCGCACTGAACTATCAGCAGATCAGCTCTCCACTGCAGCAAAGCACAGAGGAGCTCAAGGTCAGACCGAGACACAAACAGACACAGACACATTGTTTTATGCGATGAAAATCATCATGTTATCCTTCGCTAATTCAGAGGGCCGATAACAGAACCATTCACTTTGGAAAAAAGGATTACAGCACAAATGAGACTTGTGGGATGGCAAATAAAAGTGTGATAGGATCTGATACGCGTTACAATAAGGTTTGATATGTTAACGTTGGAGTAATTGCTTGCATGAAATAGCAATAAAAAATACTTCTATAGCATGTATTAATGATTGTTAATGTCAATATATTGGTCAAAGGTAAAAAGGGGGTGTTAAGGTAAGATAATTAAAACTTATTACAGCACACACATTTTTGATTTTGTAATTTGGTGTAACATTAGTTTATATACCAAAACACATTGCCTGAAATCATTAGAACAAGAATCATTTAATAACATGTAAACAAAACTCTTTAATACTCACAGTGCAGCTATACAATACACAATAATCATCTAAAACTCTAGTTTTTACCCATTTGTCAACAAGATGTTTTTAATCTTTTAAGTATAATCAAATTGACTATGATCACTTATTGCTTTATACATTTCAAGTACAAATCTAAATGAGTATTTTACAAATTTCAACCCATTTTGATGTTTAAGTTTTATAACAGACACTTCACTTGGGCTTGGGCACCTTTTACCTTTTGAACCAATATCTTTAAATCATTTCAAGTTCCAAAGTAATGCACTATGAAATAATATTAAAAATGATCAAATTAATAAGGACTATTTTGGTTTAAATGTACTACAATACAAGTACTGTTACTACAAGCAAAACAAGTATACTACAGAAATAAAGGTACCAAAGCTGTCACTGGGGTGGTACCTTTTCAAAAGGTATACTTTTGTAATTTACAGCTGCACATTAGTACTTTTAGGGTATACATTTGTACCTTTAATTTTCAGTTTTGTTCTTTTAAGGTACTATGAGGTATTAATATGCACTTAAAAGCAGGGGTTCCCAGGCTTTTCAGCCCGCGACCCCCAAAATAACAATTACAGTGACTCGCGACCCCCACTATCCCTGGAGGTGTTTATTAACATAAAAACATTGCACACCACAGTTCACACACACCAATAGTCCTATATAAACACAAGCATATTAACAACACAAAAAACAGTCTAACAACCATTTAACTTTTTTTGTAATTATTCATTTGTTTACATTAATATTAAGCTCATCTAATGAGACTGGTGTTGGGCACAATGTTTACTGCACAAGTCTATTCTTGGTTTAATATTGAAGACCGCCACTTGGTGATCATCCTCCATATTTAGTATGATTTTTTAAAAATCTTTAAAAAAAAAAAAGATTAAAAAAAATGTATGTACATGAGTTCTGTAAAGGTGTCAAGGTTTACCATGGTGCTGTGAAATCAATCTGCTGCAACTGACACTATTGCTCCGTCTTTAAAAAAAAAAATCAATTTGCAAGTTGTTTTTTTAATGTAACTATTAAATACTATTTTATCTTCTCTAGGTTATGGATAAAATATGGTTTCTAATAGTTTAATAACAAATTAGATTTGGAAATCACAAAGCGACCCCCACACATTGTGCCACAACCCCCACTTTGGGAACCACTGCTTTAAAGGACCTGTTAGGAACAAAAAAAGTACCTTTTAAAAAGGTACCACCCCCGTGACAGATTTTGTACCTTTATTTCCGCGAGTGTTAGTTTAGACTTATTACATATAATTATGTATAAAATAGAGTTATTATAACCCCTGGAACGTGTACACTATAAAATAAAACTAACATTGCATTAACTAATGTCTTTGTAATGTTCTAAATTTGATTTTATACAAATTTTATCATAAAAAAATCTCATAGCTGAGCCAGACATGTCAAAGCAAATTCAATCAAAAATATTTTGGGTTCTGTTTCTCCTAGCTCCTCCAAAACTTTACCTCATAAAACCATCTGCAAAAAGTTTTTTGAATAATTAGAGGCCTGAAACTCATTCTCCCTTGTTTCCAAAATGTTGTAAAACTTTTTCAGACACCGGTGGCATTAAAATGCACACTCCAGCATGGGGTTATTGTCAAAGCCCTCTCTGACTCTGCAAAATATGTAGTTATTAATTCACCGACCGTATCGGTTTCAGGCCTGAACAAAATTGATATGCGGCTGGCCTCCTCGATTTGGATTAGATAATGATCTAGCCCTCGGCCCCTGGGGGACATCACAATAAAAAAGGATTATGCTTCATATTCCAGAGCCGTGCTTTGTTGGATTGAGTTCCCTCACGGTATGTCCAGCTCATGGAAATCTTCAGAAGAGCTGATTGGCCAATTTGTTTATATATTTTTTTCTTTTTGAAAGGAATACAGGCTGTGCATTAAAGTTTCTCTGTCCAAGTATGTGTGTGTGAGCGTTTTATGTGTCAATGAATAGACGTCTGTGTTTTTGTCAGTCGCTGTGTCACTTCACTAACTCTAACAAACGTGCCCAGGTGTGTGTGTCTGTGTGCACTGACTCTTGTGGCTTGCTTTTAATAGGATTATTTGTGCGGTAATGACCCTTTGACTGCTGATTTATTTTGGTGGCCCTCTCATGACCCACTTCAGGGCCCCGGCATCTCTAAGCGCTCGGCCCTGGTTTCTCGCTCTCTCCGACAGCTGTGTGGTCAATGGCTTCCAGATTTTCATAATTTTCGCAGACCTGCCCGATGACAGATGAACTTTTAATGTCTGTGAGTCTTGACGGTGCAATCACTCACCGGTATTGTTTTTGTCTGTAACCTCTATGCCGAGCACTTCAATGGCTTTTTTTTCTCACTTCACTTTTTTTTTCAAGCAGTAAGCATCCAGATGTGTTCAGCAATTGGTACGGTTTGTGAATAGGTGCATAAACTGTGAAAGGATAAGGTTTATTTGATTTTTACTTACTAAAATTTGAACTTGAATACCATTTTAGACAGTTTTTATACTAGATTTTAAGTCAAACTTGTGAAACTGAAATCTTATACATTAGAGATTGAAATTAGCAGCCCAGGCTCATTCTGAAAGCGTACCGCTATATTCATTTCTGGAGAGCACCAAATACGTCCCAGGAGGTACATTTTCCCCCAGAGGCCGCTGTGTACACTTTTTTAGATCTCAAATTTCTCTCACGAGTGCCATTCTGGCTTGCTGTACTCGTGTAAATCCACCGTAAATCCACGTTTTCAGATTTTACCACATTCTCACCCTGTTATTTACATGTTTACTTTTATTTTTTGGCTTTTGTTTTTGTTTTACCCGCTTTATGGAACTGTTCTTCGCCAGAGCTACTGGACAAACAGCGAGAAATCCGTCCATACGAAGGTAAGTGGTCAGCTGGTAAGCATGAAAAGAAACAGCATGATACCGCATTCGTTTTAAAGACGAAATGCAGCCATACGTACTTCTGGCTACATAATTAGCGATCTCCAGAAATGTATATAGGGCTACGTTTTCAGAATGAGCCTATGTCCATACAAAGCGCTGGAGAACTACAAATCTGCCACCAAAAGAACTACAAATCCTGTCATGCACCACACACTCACACCTGTTCCTGTTTCACTTTGATTACATACACACACAGTTAGAGGATCGTTATGAACTGATTACATGGACTTTAAAAGCAGCACAGACACACATACCAATTGCTGAGTCTTGTTATACTGTTAGTGAACATTATGATGCGTTTCCTTTGTCCAGGCTAGCCGTGTTTGACCTTTTGCCATGTTTTAGTTTCCGTTGTTTTGGCTGCCTGTCCTGACCATTTGCCTGTTTACTGACCATTTTTTGGATTCTCGGTATGCAGTTGTTTGCTCCTGTGATCAACCTTTGCCTGCCTGACTATTCTTGTTAATAAATACTGCACGTGGATCCTCTACTCTGTTGTCCAGCGCCCTTCACATAACAATTAGCCCGTCATTGGAACTGATTTAGCTTAAAGTAAGTTTAAAGGGGACCTACCATGCCCCTTATTACTAAATGTAAAATAAGTCTCATATGTCCCTAAAGTGTGGATGCGAAGTTTTAACTCAAAATACCACACACATTGTGCTGTTTTAGTGACTGTCGCTTTAAACTCAAATTAGATTGTGCTCTTTTCAAAAGAGGGCAGAGCTACAGATGCCTGTGCATCAGCATAGCAGCAGATTCAACTTAGAACTAACGTTATCTGTGTGAAAACTGAAAACAGCTGAAAAAGAAGGCAGTCAATGGAGACTGGAGTGTTCATTTGTGCATCCTAAAACTCCACATTTATAATCCTCTTAGTCGCTGACATTATCTTCAGAAGGTGAAAACTAATGGCGGACGGCTGTTTCTCACTCAGGGCTGTTTATGCTTATGAGGGAGACATTGTCACGAGTGGGCGGGGCGTTTCTCCTCTGATGACATGTACAAGGGAGAATATCAGTCAAAGTGTTTCTGCAGACTGTTTTTAATCAAATGTGAATATAAAAAATACAATTAATAAATTTTTACAATTATAGACTGGCTATATTCAAACAGTATTGCCGCACAGCTGCATTTAATAAAATTTTGCCCTTTTGTCCACATGACACCATTGTTGTCGTTGCCCTGAAAACCTCAAAATGCTGCCTGGAACTTAGCCATGTGGTTATGCAAAATGCAACTTTTTGGAAACTATGATGTCACAGTACAAAAAGGAAAAACCCTACATGTACTGTAACAACCAGTAACAACAACAATGTTGGATTGCAGAGCTGTGTTTATTATCCCTATTAGAACAAAGCCTGGTAATGTTATATTAACAGTAATTGAAAAAAATTCAAACAAACAAACACAGGATTACTGCTTAACAATTTTACAAAAAAAGTGTAAGAGGCCATCTATTTTACCCTTTTCGAAGAATGTGCCTTTAGTTTCATAGTATTTGTGCTCTTCAAACGTAGCCCTATATACATTTCTGGAGATTGCAAATTATGTAGTCAGAAGTACGTATGGCTGCATTTTGTCTTCAAAACGAAAGCTACGGGGGTGTATGACGCTGTTCCTTTTCGAGCTTACCAGCTGACCGCTTACCTCCATATGGACGGCTTTCCTGCTGCTATCAGTTTGTTCAGTTACCTCACCATGTACGTCGGCAGACTTGAGACATAGAGCGGAGTTGACCACAACAACAGGGTTTGAGTCTGACGAAGAACGGTTCCAGAAAGCCGGTAAGACAAAAACAGAAGCCAAAAAATGTAATAAGTAAATAACGGGAGGAGGAGGGTGGGTCAGTCGATCAGTCAGTCATTCAGTAAGTCAGTCGACAGCGGCCTCTAGTGGACTTACGCAAGAAAAGCAGGCAAGAATGGCACTCGTGAGAGAATTTTGAGACAAAAAGCGTACTGTATACAGCGGCCTCTGGTGGATTGACGAAAACAAAAAATGCTAAAAAAACTTGCCTCCTGGGACGTATTTGGTGCTCTCCAGATATGTATATAGCGGTATGTTTTCAGAATAAACCTGGGTTGGTATTATTGCTTAGTTGTTTTTCCAGCCTTACCAGGCCTAGTGACTATCCATAGCAACATCCAATACAAACAGCCAACTTTTCAGTAAATGAATAGCCATGCTTTAATCTGTCTAAACCACTTTTCAAATCATTCCTACACCCCAGAGTTTGCAACTTTACACGTGGTTGCTGTTAAGCATATTAGCGTAATTTGCCATTTGGCAACAAGTGATTTGGACCTGGAAACAACTAACATCATGATGTTCCTTGACAGTGACTGTTGCTGCTCAGTATCACGTTTCATAACAATCCAGTAAATCTCCTCGGACAGATGAGCTAATTCGCATCGGTTTTGTTTATGGAATCGCATACTCTACATAAAAGGCACCTCGTACTCATTATTTCTAGATTTTCCAGAATATCCATCCGCACGCAATTTATTCAGCCTTTAGCGAACAAAAAACGACACGCATGTAAGACTTGTGCAAAACTAAACCACACCATTTCCCTCCAGGATCAGGCCTTTGAAAATCATCACAGGCCTTTGAATGTGCTCTCCATTTCAATACGCAGGAACGTCATAGACAAAAAACCGCACTGTCAGTGGCTGCGGTGCCCACGGAGCCAGAAGATCACAGCGATGGGCCGATAGCAGAGCCGGTGTGATGACGAAACGGTCTGCAGGGTTACTGGCGCGAGGAGAGCCCAAAGAGAAAGCTCAGATCTGGCACTGTCAACTGGGTAAACATGATCCACACACATCAGCGGCAATCTAATGCACCACGCCGCTTTCCTCCACCAAGAGAAATCTGGAAGATAAATGAAAACGACTCAAAGGGAGGACAGATGAAAACATCATCTTTTCATCCAAGAAAATCTATGCAATTTTCCCTTCTCCACCCAAAGAGAAGAGGATATATGGTTAGACTGCAGAGCCATAGACACTTATATATACACAAATGCACTAACACTTGTGATGGAATACGCATCAGACGCGTGTTTGGATGATTGCCTCTAGCGATTGAGTTTATAGCTAATTGCTCATTTAAGTAATGTTACATTTACTCTCTCACTTTTAAGTTTCCCCTTCATTTCGTTCTCTCTCCATCATCAGCAAACGCAGTGGGAGGTGGTTTCGCCCTCTTTCAATATAAAGACACAAACCACTTGCTGCTGGCAGAGTTCCACATCAGTGTAAAATGAGGTGGATTTAGATGATCATTAGCAGAACATTTGAATATATATCTATGTGATGGCAGCTGTAAATGAAGGGGATTTAGTGTCCCATAATTAAAAGGAGAGTTCATACAAAAATAAAAAATCTGTCATCATTTACTCAGCCTTTTGTTGTTCCAAACCTGTATGACTGACTTTCTTCGGTGAAACACTAAAGAAGAAATGTATTAATTCTGGGATGTATTAATTATCTGGCATAGTTTGTTGGGATATACAGCGGGGGGAAAAATAAGTATTGAACACGTCATGTTTTTTCCTGGAAATAATATTTCTAAAGGAGCTGTTGACATGAAATTAAACCAGATTTTGGTAAAAACCCAAACAACACAAACATAAAAATAAAACAAAACAAAAAAACCTGAAAAATGATTTCTGTGGGTCTCATCTATCAAATCCGATCTTTAATTTGTATTTTCTATTAGATTCAAGTCAGGGGATTGGCTGGGCCATTCTACAGCTTAATTTTCTTTCTCTGAAAGCATTTGAGAGTTTCCTTGGCTGTGTTTTTGGTTCATTGCCTTGCTGAAATGTCCACCATGGCTTCATCTTCATCATCCTGGTAATGTAGATGTTGGACTGAAGCAGCTAATATTCATTTACAATGAGGAAGGGCAGAGGGTTGGTGAAGAACTACTGAGAGATTTCAGCTGCTGTCTGGGCTTTCACTGCCTTTCCACACATCCCTTTCTTCATCTGTTCAATACTTTTCCCTGTATCATTTAATTTTATTATGCATAACTTAATTTGTAAACTAATTAGATTTGTTTTTTGCTTTTGCATATATGGATTTCTTTGGTTGTTACCAACATCCGGGTAAAATTTCAAGTCAACAGCACTTTTAGAAATATGTTTTCTCTGGCATTGAGTATGAATGAAACAAATTAAATCTGAGAGTTTAGCTTTTCATTATAGAGCTGGATTATTTTGTGTTGCATTACTGTATATGTACTATAAACAAAAGACATAAACTTTCGTCAATTCTGCTATATTGCTACAACCCTAATGCTAAATTATTCCACGGTGAGAACATAACATACATACTTCAAAAGTCTTGCTTTAAAAATGATAATTACCATTGACTTAGATTTAATAGAAATCTGCAGCTTGGATATATTGTTAAACTTCCTCTGTGTGACGGATTTTAAAAGCATGGTGGTGAGTAATGTAGCCCTCATGTGCCATGAGAATGGTCCTAAATACAATTTTGACATGGCTCAATTTGGAGCCTCTCAAGTCATATTTACTGCTGGAAAACTAATCTGAAACCAGAGTTTCTGAGTTGGGAGAGAGGAGAGTGACCACTGCTGTTATTTATTTGAAGAATTATAATTTTTTTCCACAATAACTATATCACCTTTCCTGGCTGCTAAAGTAAAGTAGCGTATATTTACATAAATAAACAACTAATTAAATCAAACTTGATTTAGAATCAGTTAGATTAGCATATACAGTATTTAACTAAAATCTAGAATGTGCTATAAATGTGTATTGATAATTAACTATCTTTTATTATATTTAATAAGAAGAAACAGGCCCAAATAAACCCAGTGCCCCCCATGATTTCTATTCTTTCCAAAACAAAGCACTTGAACGCTACAAGCTCGCAATCACGACTTCATAAGTGCGAAGCCGGAAATTTCCAATATCACTTGAAGGCAGCATATACAGTATGAAGGCAGAATTTTAAGCTTTGAGCATTGAAAGTGAATTTCAATGAGACACAATAACCACATGGACTTGATTATTACATTATTACACACATACACTCACATTTTGAGGCGTTCCAAAATAAGTGTGAAACTCGCCCTTGTCAGACAGACTGGGGGTGCTAATGATGCGTGGGACTCGTAATTACTCACTTCCTCTCACACAGACCCCGACTCGTCAAAAACAGCCCCCCTAACATTAGTCTCCACCGTGTTTTGCTGGCAGGTCTGCGCCGGCTTCAGCAGATGCTTAGCTGCAAAGGAAGCTTTCTAACCACCGATGATTGCACGTCCTCCAGGGATCTAAAAACCCAGCAAGCGCACAGGAGCCAGTGAGCCATCAGGAACCGTTCCACAATGTCCCCACAGCAGGCACATCCACTGTGCGTTTGGCACACGCACACTGAGCTGGCACACACCGGGCTCATGCTTGGGTGAGACTGGTGTGGTTTAGGAGCACCTGTTGGGGAATAAAAGAGAGCTGTGCATCGCGATTAAACGCCGCAGTCTGGAACGCCACATCGCTGGGGAAGACTCGCGAGTGTTTGTTGTGGGCCATGTGGTTTACTGAGCTGTGGGAATCGAAGGCTCTGCATTCCTGCATGGGGGTTTTATATGGTTAAAGATTATTGCTGTGTTAAATAGCACCATGTATTTCCCCAGTGGGAAGATTAGAGTTTTTTTTTAATGTCTTGCAAGCTGTTGCTCTCCTACCAAGCAGAAATTATATGCTGGTTCACAAGTTCTGTGTCATTTTGATCAGTTGTTGGTGAAGTATACAAATCAACCACTTGAGTAAGAGTACAGATAACTTGATAAAAATGACTCCATTAAATATATAAAGACCTCCTTTTCAGTTTTACTTAATGCACTTAAGCAATACAAGCACTTTTGAAGAGTTCAGATGTAAAAACCTCTAAGTGCCGTCTGAATTTTTCTTCTAAATTGAGCGTTTTTTTTCAGACTCCTGTGTGTAGGTTTAGTAATTTCATGTTTATGGTGATATGTATGGGCTATTGTCATTGCCTTTAACGTGAAATGGCTGAACGTTAACATAGGAGGCTGTTTAAAAAATATATACATTTGAGGAGAAAATGTTCAACATAGACTCATTCTGAAAACGTAGCCCTATATACATTTCTGGAAATCGCGAATTATGTAGCTAGAAGTACGTATGGCTGCATTTCGTCTTTAAAACGAATGCTAAGGGGCAGTTTGATGCCGTTTCTTATTGCGCTTACCAGCTGACCGCTTACCTTCGTATGGATGGATTTCCTACTGTTACCAGTTTGTCCAGTTAACTCGCCATGTACACCAGCAGACTTGAGATGCAGAGAGGAGTTGACCACGATGACAGGATTCGAGTCTGGCAAAGAACGGTTCCAGAAAGCAGGTAAGACAAAAACAGAAGTCAAAATATAAAATAAGGTGAGAATGTCGTAAAATCTGAAAGGCAAGGCGAGGGCTTTTCTTTTTCTGGATTGGTTTTTAAAATTGCCATTAGGTTTAGGAAAGTTGGTGGTCAGGGTCAATCGGTGCTTTTGAAAACACTATTGGTTGAGTTTAGGGTTTACGTATTTGGTGCTCTCCAGAAATGTATACAGCGGTATGTTGAGCCTGTGTTGAAAATTTGAGTTGGCATTTAGAAGTTTTTGGATCTAAACTCTTCGTTTATTTCTTTTGCAGGAAAATGTATAGTTTGATTTACCAAAACCTGTCATACACTGATGATAACTACTGCTGGTAGTTAAAACTAATGTGTGAATAAAGTGTGCAAAAAAAAAAAACATATTACAAAAATGAATGAACAACGATTCTGTGTAAACGTGTTCTGACAAATATAAACATTTAATATAAAAAGGACGCAACATATTTTTAGAATAATGATATATACTATCTATTACCTGCTAAAGCAGCAGTGAAAATACACAAAAATGTTATTCAGATGTTATTTTTGTTATTCAGATGATATAACACAAATATAGACATGTCACCATTCAAGCATTTCACAGCAGATTTGCTTCACAATCAACTGATAGCCATGACCTGCATACAATTTTCCTTGACAATCATAAATCCTGAAAATTAAGCAATAAAGCGGCGTGCATGGTGACGCAATGGGTAGCCTCACAGCAAGACGGTTGCTGATTCAAGCCTCGGCTGGGTCAGTTGGCATTTCTGTGTGGAGTTTGCATGTTCTCCCCGAGTTCGTGTGGGTTCTCTCCAGGTCCTCCGGTTTCCCCTACAACTCCAAAGACATGTGGTATAGGTGAATTGGGTAAACTAAATTGTCTGTAGTGTATGTGTGTGAATGTGAGTGTATGGGTGTTTCCCATTAACTGCAGACTTACTCTGCCTGGATCATCTGAATTAGTGAGTCGTTAAGTGCAGACTCACTCTGAGCAAATCATTTTTAATCACTGACTCATTAACTCCAGACTCACTCTGAAGGAACCAATGGAATCAGTGAGTTGTAAACAGCAGATCCATTCTGACTGAATCATTTGAATCAGTGAGTCTTCGATTCTCTCTGACCTGATCATTTGAGTCAGTGAGTGAGTCAGACCTACTGCATGCACATGAATCAAGAGTTTCACAGAGATTATTATGTTATGTTTTGAATTATTCTAAGCCCCCTGCATTCAGTTTTTTTGCCTGGGCTTTAAAATACAGTCTGTAAGAGATGTTCAGTAATCTTCAAGAGTAAATGCGACTCATACATGATAGTAATATTTGGTTTTCTTTGAATATGCACCATATTTGTGAGAGTCTCTCTGTATCTCTCTCTTTGTTTCTGCAATGGCTTGATATGTGTGTGTCCTGGTGTGGGATATGGGGTCATACCTGTGGTCTGTGTGCCTTCATTTTCATCAGAGATCATCCTTCTCATCTCTGTCATTTGCTATTCCTGAATGCTGTAATTTACCTTGCCACAGTCTGTTTCCCATCTCGCAAAACACACATGTACACACATCATGTTCCCAACCACATTCCTGCTTGAGCTCTCTGGGAAACAGAAACATGGAGAAGCCAGAGACATACAGCTGACACTTTAACTTGGGGAGCTGCTGTCAGATACAGAAACACTACTCATTAGATTTTTTGATGACGGATCTGTCCACATGTGGAATCTGCTGTCCCATAGTCTGTTCAATCCAGACTATACTTAAGTGAATGTACATATACTAAATGGAATTTCTGCTCAATTAAAAGTATATGGTCCAAATTACACTTGATTAAAATTAATAGATATGGATTTATATACAGTTTAGTTAAGTTACCTATAAATCTATAAAAAAAAGATGATATTCTTGTTTCATCAGATTGAATTCTATTATGTAGTGAAATACAAAGCATAAAGTATTGTGTCAGACAATATACTATCAATATATTCTATTCTATTCTATTCTATTTATTCATTTTCTTTTCAGCTTAGTCCTTTTATTATTCAAGGGTCGCCACAGCAGAATGAACTGCCAACTTATCAAGCTGCCCTTCCAGCTGTAACCAATCACAGCTTACCCAATTCACCTATATTCACTTGTGGGGGAAATCGGAGCACCAGGAGGAAACCCACGCAAACAAAAAAGAAGGTCGCTGGTTCGAGCCTCGGCTGGGTCAGTTGACATTTCTGTGTGGAGTTTGCATGTTCTCCCCGTTTTGGCGTGGGTTTCCTCCAGGTGCTCCGGTTTCCCCCACAAGTGCAAAAAACATGCAGTATAGGTGAATTGGGTAAGCTAAATTGTCCATAGTGTATGTGTGTGAATGAGTGTGTGTGGATGTTTCCCAGTGATGGGTTGCAGCTGGAAGGGCATCCGCTGCGTAAAAACATATGCTGGATAAGTTGGCGGTTCATTCCGCTGTGGCGACCCCAGAATAATAAAGGGACTAAGCTGAAATGAAAATGAATGAATGAATGAATGATTTTATATTATATTATATTATATTATATTATATTATATTATATTATATT
>CAIGQW010012753.1:317379-332603 GCA_903798125.1 Danio choprae | reverse complement strand
ATAGCTAAATTAGATCTGATGGCATGTATATGTACTAGAAATGATTTTAAGTAAACAGTTTTAAATCAGGGGATTGTATTTTAGGAAAGGTAAATGAATGTAAGACCTTGGAATTTGATTGAACATATGTTACTTACATTCAAAAACAGCCATAGGAAGATTTTAATTTTACAAGGTGCAAAATAGCATTATATTTGATAGCTTGAATTTGGATCTGCATACCTTTTATGCACTTGAATTTGGATCTGCATACCTTTTAACACTGTTAAAAACAAAAACAAGGAAAATCCATAGTTTACAGTAAAATATGCTGTAAAAACTGGCATCTGTGGTTGCCAGAATTTGAACCAGCGACCTTCTTGCTGTGAGGCGAATGTGCTACCCACTGCGCCACTGTGAGGCCCACGGTTACAATCATGACACTAAAGTAATGCAAAAAGCATTATTTGTCAACAGTAAATGTGACATTAAATTCTTATGTATGTTGAGGGAAAAAAAACTAAAAATAACCATTGAAATGTCAACAAAAGCATAAAAAGTGAAGTATCATGCAGGAAATTCTGGAAAAGTCAATTTATATTAATTCAATGTATATAGTAAGGAAACGTACTGTTAACCAGGATTTTTTTTTACTCTAGCATTTTTACAGTTTATTAACTGTAACTGTTTTTTTTTTTTTTTTACATGAACATAATTAAGGTCATGGAATAAGCATCATGAGGGTTTCAGTGCTTAGTTTTAGGCAGTGATTGTGCATTATAGTTTTGTACACATATGCATTTTTGATAGTCAACTATTTGCCTGGAAAAGCACTTGAATATGAATTTAAGTTTACTACAGTATGTTAGGGCTGCATGGTATATCTAAACTATTGAAATGTTGCAAATGTGCACATCGCAATATACCTTTTGGAAGGTTTATGATAATTGAGCAATTAAATTAAAAACTATCTTTCTTTGTGTGCCACTAACACACCTTCCCAAAGACCTTTCAGCAACTCAGTAGTTACATGTCAACACGCAAGAGAGAGTGGACATACTGGTTTTCTTGTCCAAAAATATGTAGCAATTTAAGAAGCCATGTTAAGAAAGCAATAAGACAGCAAAGGATCAACTGCCCTCTGTTTCAAGTGTTTTTGCTTTACTGATTGTTCTTGATGTTTTCAGGTTGATAAAACTATACCAATAAATTGTGGTTTATTTACACTGTTAAATGTCTGATTTGTTTTATGAAACAGTCAAACATGGCTGTTCACTTTCAGAAGTTATAGCAATACTTAATTTTTTCCTGAAATAATATAAAAATAAGTTGGTCACATCATATATCAAACATTGTATTATTTAATATGCTATCTCATATCCCATTTTTCTTCAATATCGCACAGCTCTAATGTATATGATCCAACACAGTATGAAAGTCAGTTCTGCTTGCTTTGTGAATGCTGATAAATGCTGATTACAAGTTATAGAAAACCTAAAGAGGTAGTTTAACAGAAACTGCATCAAATTGTGTAGTACTGCATCAGCACCAATAGCCTAGTGGTTAACTGCGCCGGCATATAGCACCATGGTGCTCACGGTGACCCAAGTCCGATTCCCGGCTCGAGGTCCTTTGCTGAACCTTCCCCTCTCTCTGCTCCCAGTACTTTCCTGTCTGTAACCTCCACTGTACTATCCAAATTAAAGGTGAAAACCCCTTAAAAAAATAATTATAAAAAAACTTGTGTAGAAGTGCAACTAAAGTTATTATTATATTGGACAGAAAAATGATTCTGAATCCAATAGAACAAGAGCAACTGAAGTCACAAGATCAATGACTTGTCGACACAAATCCAAAGTGAAGACTAATGGCTGAACTAATCGCATAGTACGGTCATGGTGTGCGTGTTCATGGCTATATATGTTCACACAGCCTTATATGAATAAGTGGAACAGGGGGTCCATCTGAAAGCGCAGGTCTGTCCCGATGAAATATGGGAGCCGTCATCATCTGCTTTGAAGAAAAACAATCAAACGCAGAGGGAGGAATTCCTGTACTGACAGAGGGCCGTCAGCACAGAGGTGCTCCTCTCTTCACCTTCTCTCCCTCATTTTCTTTCCCTCCGCTCAAATGCAATAAAATCAACAATATGTCATTTTAAGTAAGGAATAATTGATGAGAGGCTGTTGAATTATTAAGAAATAATGCACACCCAAGGTGGTGATGTGTTCAGAACGCAAAACAAAGTGGCCATTACACATTATTGTGTATGGTGTGCATTATTTTCTAATAATTTGGCAGACTGAAGACAATTATTTGCACTAATTCCGGTAAGCACACTTAGAGACACTTTTCAGATGTTTTATATCAAGATATTTGTCATTTTTTGTTATATTTGTCTTGTTTCTTATATGGCTATTACATATCTCATTCAAAGCATGTCTTTGTTATTATTTGTATTTTTGACAGTTGTAGGCTCTGAAAATACTTGGTGTAGTGATACGGTACTGTAATGTGACCAAAAGCAACCTGAAGTTACTTCAGTTGTGTATTTATCTGAAAATAACTGCACAGCTTCTAGAATGTTCATCAACAATCATCAACCAAGCCCATAGCCAGGCCAGACAGGATCTGCAGATTTATTTTGAACTTTCGGATTTATGCAAAATTGTTTTGAGAGTATAGTAACTAAAAACAATACATGAAATAAAAAATAATGTATATATAAGTCATTCATTCATTTTCTTTTCGGCTTAGTCCCTTTATTAATCTGGGTTCGCCACAGCGGAATGAACTGCCAACTTATCCAGCATATGTTCTACGCAGCGGATGCCCTTCCAGCTGCAACCCATCACTGGGAAACATCCATACACACGTATACACTATGGACAATTTAGCTTACCCAATTCACCTGTACCGCATGTCTTTGGAATTGTGGGGGAAACCGGAGCACCCGGAGGAAACCCACGCAAACACGGGGAGAACATGCAAACTCCACACAGAAATGCCAACTGATTCAGCCGGGGCTCGAACCAGCAACCTTCTTGCTGTGAGGCGATTGTGCTACCCACTGCGCCACCGTGCTGCCCATGTATATATAATATAATATATATTTATTTAAGGTTTACAAAGCAAATCCAATTAATTGCTTGGTAAATAAAGCTACATTAAATGATGAAAATCATCTTTTGTAAGCTGTTTGGACAGAACTGTGTGTAGGTATAGTGTGTCCATAGTCATATTGGAGGGATATAAAGACAATAAGTCTCCTTTTTTTAAATTCCTGACGTTAAAATAGGATCCAAATCCCTCCCATTTTGAGGCCCACTGTAACTTGACTTAGGAGTGCGGTTTCCCCGCCCACTGAATTGATTGACAGCCGCGTATTAACATGTCTCCATAGTAATGCGTATAATCAGACAGTATGTGCGCAAAGCAGCTAAGATTAAAGGATCTGTTCATCTCATTGTGATCATTAATCATCATCAAAAGTGATCAAGAGTGAGTTTAACAAGTTTAAAACGTTTTTAAAACAGTGCATGTTAGTAATGAATTACAGTGATTTACTTCAGCTTTACTTTATCACTACAGCCACATGTCAGTAACTTACAATTATAAAAGAAGACGCTTCAATCCTGGTTTGTGGACGTTAAATCAGGTTTATTTTGTACATTAACATCACGGATATACACAGCAGTGGATATTAACGTGTATCCTGTCACATTTGCTGTGCAAAAACAGTGCAAAGCTAAACACCCGCGTTGAGTGTGTCTGTGTGTGTCCACTGTGTGTCTGTGTGTGTGTGTGTCTGTGTGTGTGCGTGCGTGCGTGCGTGCGTGCGTGCGTGCGTGCGTGCGTGTGTGTGTGTGTGAACTTTGTAACGACATTGTGTATGACTCATCCCAGAAAGGCTTGAATTAACCCCACAACAAATACATCAATTAATCATTGGGAAAGTTCTTACTGTAGTATTTCTCACAAACGTTACGTGAGATCTGCTTCCTTCATGTCTGTCTGATATCTGATGCAGCTGAGGCACACTCTGACAGGTACGTGGGAATGGTGGGTGAGGAGAGCTAGCATTGAAGGCACAGGTCACCAAAACAGCTACATAGTGTTTAAAGCAAAAAAAAAATCCAACATTTGGAAAGGTATAATAAATAATCTGATGGGTTTTGAGCTGAAACCTTATAGACACATTCTGGAGACACAAAAGACATCTTAAATCTTGAAAAAGGGGTAAAATTGGTGCCCTCTAATATGCTACATACTAAAAGATGAAAAATATTACTTTACAAACCATATTGTACATAAATCATCTAAAACACATAAAAAAGTAAATAAATATACTAAATGATGGGGTGGAAAACCTGTGGATTTATGCAAACTCAGATTGCATGTGGACCTATCCATATCATAACTCTTTTTAACCTTTATGCTTATGTTATTGTCACAGAAAAGATTTTCAAAATTTTCACCAAATCAGATAAACTATATTGTGCAAACACACAGTAAAATAATTTTGATTTCAATGGATGCAACCTTCTAAAAATGTTAACCACTGTGTCACATCAACTTTCCTTTTAATTACAATGTTTAATCATCTGGTAACTAAGCATATTAATTGCTAAAAATCTACAAATTGCTAAAGTTCTATGTGTGCCCAATCTGACATGATGCAAGCTGCTGCATCGCTCCATTATCTGATTCTATTTTTCATGAACAACTATAAATGTTCAATAGCAGACAGATCTGAACTGCAGGCACATTCTCTCCTTCTGCTTCCCCTTGTATGAGCGGGTGATTGTGGGCAGCATGTGGGCGCAGGAGTGAACACAGCGGAGGAAACCTGAGCACAGCAGAGCTCAAGTCTCTAGGTGGATTCTTGCTTTTCTGCCCCTTCGGAGAGCTAGTTTTCCCTTTGACACAGCTGCATAAACTAACCAATGTAAAGTCCCACAGTGAGCCCCACTGCTCGGCATTATGCGTAATACACACACTTCAGAATAGTACCGTTCCCAAGAACTGTGGGAACCTGACAAAAGCTGCAGTAAGAGCTATGTACAACTATCATGTAGTAGTCCCATAGTTCATTGATTGTACTGGATGGTCATACAGTATTTTGATAATACAGTATGGTGCTCTAAAGTTGCTATACATAGCATCTATATTTATTCAATGACACACCTACAAGGGTTTGGGCTTTTGTAATCTAGAATCAATGGGTCTGAAGATCCATTTTTGTCAATTCCGTCAATGCTAAATACAGATGTAAAATGAGATCTAACCAATTTGGGCATCCACCTTTGACTACTTCCAGAGGTAGTTGAAAATGCATTAGATCAAATTGCTTTTGAGGTGTAAAGACTCATGTGGTTGAATGCACTTGAAAAGCCACAACAGGTCAGATATGTGACTCTGGACCACAAAAACATTCTTAAATTCATTCATTCATTTTCCTTCGGCTTAGTCCCTTATTTATCAGGGGTCACCACAGCGGAATGAACCGCCCACTATTCCAGCATATGTTTTACACAGCGGATGCCCTTCCAGCTGCAACCCAACACTGGGAAACACCCATACACTCTCTTATTCACACACACACACACACACACACACACACACACACTACGGCCTATTTAAGTTCATCCAATTCACTTATAGCGCATCTTTGAACTGTGCATAGGTGAAACCGGAGAATGATTTAGAAACAATTGAAATGAACAGTAGGAACCAAATTACACACATTCATAGAATGTAACAATGGCAAAGGAAGTCCTTACCCTAATGCAGCTAACTACTAAAGAATGATGAGGGATTTCAGTTCTCAAGTCACTTCTGAATGAAGCTGCATTTTTAAACAAATGACATGATTCAATTAATCAATGATTCACACAGACACTTGTCGCCACCTACTGCAATAATGCTTATTGCAGAAAGATTCATAATCGTGACCCTATACCAAAAAAACGTATGTCTTATTTTGCACTAGTACATTTTGGCTGCAGCCACAAATACATTGTATCCGTCAAAATCTTCAACTGCCAAAAATTGTTAGAATATAAAGATCATCTTCCATTAATGATGCAAATTATTTACATTATTTAAATTTCATTCATTCATTCATTTTCCTTCAGCTTAGTTCCTTATTTATCAGGAGTCGCCACAGCGGAATGAACCGCCAACTATGCCTTTTCTGCCGCAACTCAACACTGAGAAATACACATACTCTCACATTCACTACGCCCAATTTAGTTCATCCAATTCTCCTATACCGCTTGTCTTTGGACTGTGGGGGAAACCGAACCAGCCAGAGGAAACCCACTTGAAAACAGGGAGAAAAATGTGCCTTGCTGATCACTTTATTTAGACAACACTAAAAGGGATTTTTTGAACCCTTAAATTCCAGATTTTCAAATTCCTAAAAACCATACATGAATGGAAAAAATTGAAAAATAAATGTGTCACTATTGACTGGTTTTGTGGTTCAAGGTCACAAATATAAGTGAACAGACCAACAATTAGAAAATAAATAGCCAACGTTTTGTGCAAATCTGTAATGGAAACCAGGCTACTCCACTTGTCTCCACCGACTGCTGCAATCAACGTGCAGAAAGATTCATAAATATTAATGAATAGTACATGAACTGAACATGGCAGTTTATTCAACTTAAACATGTAACAAACTGACAGACAGTTTCTCTGCTCTCTTTGCTTTTTTATCTCTTCTTAATAAATATTTGCTCACCGTGTCAGGCATTTTCAGTCACCCTTCCGCCAGCACTGTAGATATCACCCTTGATTTTACACATAAGCCCCACTGTTTGTGCATGAAGTGAAACACGACGCATTAAATGTTTTTATCAGGTCATCTTCATCAGAAGTGTCACGGACCATTTAATAACAAAGGCAGGAAGTATTTGTAACACCTCATATTTCAGTTTTCTGACCGAACGTCTCTTTGAAAGCTGCGCGTTTCATCCTTTGGCGATAAATCACATGCGTCGTCATTTTTCTTTTGTTTCTCTGTCTCCTCTCTCTCATTCATCTGACATATGTTTATATTGTGAGTATTTATTGTGTGTTTTCCTTTGTAAAGTGCTGGTATATATCACTGCTGCTGGCCTCTGAACGGAGCGGGAGGGAGCCCATCAGCACGATTGATTTGTGTTGTTTTCATCCTCTGGTGGGCTTCTCTTCATGAGCAAAGCCAAAATAGCCAGAACACACAGACACACATTCACGAAACAAGCCGTGAGATGCAGAGGGTAAATGAAACAGAAGGGCGTCCCTTTTTTGCTGCTTTATTTCTGTTAGCATGCTGAGGTTTGCACTCAAAACGTGGCCGAGCGAATGTTTAAACCCTGATGTTAAACACTGACACATTTTTCTGCCCTGTTATTCTTATCACAGAACATTCGGCTCATATGGGACATGCCGCATTTCTCAAAAACGCAAAAGCAACTGTAACAGAAACCTCAGATATGAAAACACAATATCATGCGGGGATGATTGTCAGATAAGAGCTCAGCGTGGGTGAATCCAGCTGCTCTGGAGGTGCTGACTAATCTTTGTTACCTGCTTTGTCTGATAACAAAACAACTGTTTGGGATTCAGACAGCCATTTTTTTGGATGAGCTGCTGTACTTCTTTGTGCTGTAGAAGCAAGGTACAATCTGTGCAATTGACACGGACACCATTATGACTGCAATAACAAAAACGCACAAGCAAACAAATGACAGCAGTATGGATATGTTTAAACAAGCTCTGAAATGAGAACCAGTGCAGAAGAAAAAGTAGTGCACTGTCTAAAAAACACTCTGAGAGCTGTGCAATACTGTTGTTATACGGTTTAGGTAGGCTTTTTATCGTATTTATTTATCTATTATTATTTCTTGAAAATAAATCGTATTTATTTATCTATTATTATTTCTTCTAAAACATATGATGGACAAGTTGGCGGTTCATTCTGCTGTGGCGATCCCTGATAAAAAAAATAAAGGGACTATGCTGAAGGAAAATGAATGAATGAATGAATGAATGAATGAAGAAAAATATTCCATTATCTGAGAAAAGCTGAAACCCTCTTTGAAGCACGAGTACAAATGTTTTTTTATGGCATCATATGAACTAAAATAGTTCTCCTAGGATCTCCAGTGACATTAGGCTGTAAACCCTTTTTAGGATCAATGGAACTTTCATTTTTTTTAAATTACACAGAGGGGGAAAATGAAAAACATCTTAAATGGTTACACTGTGGTCATCAATACCGCCTCTGTTTTTTTTTTTTTTTTAGGGTCATCTTCACCGGCTAACTCTGGAAGCCATTTGCCATTTTCATTTCAGCCACAGGTAGAAATATCTGAAACCATATGTATACTTAGATCCCATGGGAACATCGAAGCTGACTCTCCATCCCTCTGCTTACCATCAAGGCCGACAGGAATAGTTAGCAAAAATAATTCAGCTGTCCTGGTTTCTCTCTGTGTCTTTTGCAAGCCATTTTACAGTGAACAGGTTTGCAAAACCTCGACTCTGAAGGTCACAAATGGTCTCCTGCTTGAAATGGTGCATATTCTGGTTTAACCGCAACTCCTACATGCTGATCTGCACTCAGTATCTCTGAATCAAGAATTAAGTGAAAGTCGAATAAACAAGGCAGAAACAGTTTCCAGACCTGTTCCACCTGATACGTTTCAGGTTTTTCTCCTCTACAGAGCTGTTTGCTGCTGTTGGAATGATGGAAAGCTCTGCTCTCCGTCTCCTGCTGTGGACTCGTTCGAGCAACATCTGGATTTGGTGTGTGCGAAGCCATGCAGATGTGTGTGTGCATTGAGGAATTCATTGATTCCAAGGACTGATAGCACTCACTGTATACACACTTACTGTAGCAGTTTATGTGTGGTGTGTAAACAGGTGATATCATATAATATCATTTTGAATAGAAATACCTGTTTAAGTGGCTTTAATGCTGGGAGAATTGACTATTAATAAAGTATTGGCTCTGTCTGCCTTATTTTAACTACCATTTCACTCAAGGGATTATGCTAAATGGTTAGCGCACAGAAAGCGCATTTCAAAGTACAGTATTTGCATTTGACAACTTCATTTTTACCTCAACAGTAGCTATTTGTTCAAATGATGCTAACTGTTAATAACATAAATGCTGGATCTGAACTTGGAGGTGTTATGTTTGCATATATAATTCTTAGATTTCACTGACATAGCACACACTATGGACCACAACTATACACAGTTAGCATATCTGCGGTGTGTAAACATGGATGATATTGTAGGATTTCACTTTTAATATCATTTCCTGTTTAACTTCATGTGGATTTGGTCAGAGGGGATTTGATTATGAATTAATTATTAGCTTTGTCTGCGTTATATTAGGACCCTTTCACTAAAATAATCATGCTAAACAGTTAGCACAAACAGAAAGCATGTGGCAACGTGCATTTTTACTGATAGCTGTTTGATCAAATTATGCTAACTGTCAATAGCATACATGCTTGGAGGTGTTATCTTTACATATATACGCAATAAAAATTAGATCAGATCTGTTTTGCAGAGATACAGTGATGTGGACATATTGTACAGTAGTTCACACCAACTTCTGTCATCATTTATTCACCCTTATGTTTTTTCTAAACCTGTATGACTTTCATCTGTAGAAAATATATTGTTTCACAGAAGAAAGAAAGCCATGCAGGTTTAAATTGCATAACAATGAAACATTTGATGAAAAGAAATAAGACACATTATGAAAAATCGAGTGGTTTAAGTTTTCAAAAGACACATGATCACTTTACAGAAAGTAAGGGACTGAAAGTTCTATGCTTAAAAGCTAAACATTAGCAACATCATATGGTGGGAAAAAATGGGTTTCATATGTTTTTTTACTCATGATAAAGCTGCGCTCACACACGCTGATGTACACACTGCAGTAGCCCTTGTCATGCCAGCACTTCCCACAGAAATGAGTGAGAAGGCGGGCAGAATGCGTCAATCAGATGTACCCCAGGGATGATCTGATTAGGGCAGGAACAGCAAGACAAACGCACACGCTTGTATGTTGTCCCACGGAGCTGTCATATGCATGGCTGTGTTCACAGAGTGTTCATGCTGGCTGGTACCCCTGACACCTGAATCCAACAACCCACCAGAGGCTCAGCCACGCTGGCACTGAGGACGCAGGAAGCGTTGGCAGAGAGTGTGTGTGTGTGTAGGAGTGCAGGACAGTATTATAGAGGCTTGTGTGTGTGTGTGTGTGTGTGTGTGTGTGTGTGTGTGTGTGTGTGTGTGTGTGTGTGTGTGTGTGTGTGTGTGTGTGTGTGTGTGTGTGTGTGTGTGCGCGTGTGTGTGTGTGCGCGTGTGTGTGCGTGTGTGTGTGTGTGTGTGTGTGTGTGTGTGTGTGTGTGTGTGTATGTGTGTGTTTATGGAGGGGGGCCAATAGTGAGGTTCGACTGAGCTGACATAGCGGCGTTTTCTGCTGAATTGGAATACCTGTGTAGAGGAAGAGCATTTCTGCATTGTTCTTGTTCATTCTGGCTGCCCTTCAGATGTCCTTTACTCTCTGGTCACCTCTCAGTCTGCAAACACATGTACTTTAATTAGATAAACTAATCTCTTTTGTTGGCATAGCATGGGTCTGTTTATAGTTGATGGTTTGATTAGAAGTACTACTACATTTTTAAATTTGAAAAACTGTTGCATGAAACTAAAATACTTAATGATAACAATTCTGTTATTAATCCTTTGACAAGTATCATCACAATTTATGTTCATATTTGCACTTTTGCTGTTGCTAACCCAGAGTAGTTGGCGTGTACAGGGGGGAAAATAAGTATTGAACACGTCATGTTTTTTCCTGGGAATCATATTTCTAAAGGAGCTGTTGACATGGAATTGAACCAGATTTTGGTAAAAACCCAAACATTATAAAAAATAATATTTAAAAAAAATTCAGAAAAATTAGTTATGTGTAATAACAATGCAATTACACAAGGAGAAAGTACTGAACTACTGAAACGTATTTAATACTTTATATAAAAGGTTTTTTTTTGGCAGCTTAAAGACAACTCTCATATGGAGAATGAAGTCACATGCATTGCTCAGGTGTGAGTTTTTCACAGACTTTCACAGACTTCAACAGAGGGTATAATCTTGATGGTTCTGTGGGTCTTGTCTATCAAATCTAATCTTTAGATCTATTAGATTCAAGTCAGGTAATTTGGCTGGGCCATTTAGCTTAATTTTCTTTCTCTTTTAAGAGTTTCCTTGGCTGTGTTTTGGATCATTGTCTTGCTGAAATGTCCACCATGGTTTCATCTTTATCACCCTTATAATATTGATGTTGGACTGAAGCAGCTAATACGCATTTACAACGAGGAAGGGCAGAGGGTTGCTGAAGAACTACTGAGATATTTAAGCTGCTGTCTGGGCTTCCACTGCCTTTCTACTGCCTTTCTACACTGCCTTCAAGGGTTCTTCATCTGTTCAATACTGTTTTCCTGCATCATTCCCTGCTGGTCTCACTAATGACACTTCCGCCAGCAACCTAGCTTTCCAATGTGGTCTCCCATCCAGGTACTGACCGGGCGCAGCCCTGCTTAGCTTTAGTGGGCGACCATGTGAGAGTTGCAGAGAACTAGCTGATGGGCAGACTTCACTTGTGTAGTCGTTCATTGTTAGTCTAGTTTTGGACCAATCTTTGACATCTATTGAATTTTAGAGCACATAAACTTAATACACTAATACACTTCATTGGACATGTGCCTTAGACATCACCTATATACTATATAACTGCAGGTAACTATGTTTATATATGATAACAAAAACT
The DNA here is from genome assembly GCA_903798125.1 of Danio choprae. Classification (NCBI taxonomy): domain Eukaryota; kingdom Metazoa; phylum Chordata; class Actinopteri; order Cypriniformes; family Danionidae; genus Danio; species Danio choprae. The sequence goes on along the minus strand of CAIGQW010012753.1, from coordinate 320,779 downwards.
TGAATTGAATTAAAAAGATTTTCACAGACAGCCCAAATTGAGCCTGGTTTTAGCCAAGCTGTCTATAGTATGCTTAGACATCTATTGGTCTACAGTATGTTTAGACTTGTTTTAAAACAAAAAATGGCTTGCTGGGAAGAAATATGTCCAAATTCAACATGCTCATAAAAGTGATGGCGAAAAGTAACTTACATCTGGCAAGAGTCTGAAGTGAGAATATGATGGACACTTTACTATCCTTTGAGGCCAAGTGAGACAACACAACTGATGCCATAGGTTATGAGATCATTACAACATGACATATGTAGTTCATCCAGATTATTAAGAAAAATGGAGCATAGCGTTAGTTCTTAGTTAGTCAAACTCACATCTATCTATAGGAATACAACAGGAATACAACGGTAATCATAATTTACTATATAAGATCATTCATTCATTCATTTTTCTTCGGCTTAGTCCCTTATTTATCAGTGGTCGCCACAGTGGAATGAAACTATTCCAGCAGTGTATGTCTTTCCAGCCACAACTCAGTACTGGGAAACACCCATTCATTCCCATTCACACACGCACTCATACACTACGGCCAATTTAGTTCATCCAATTCACCTGTAGCGCATGTCTTTGGCCTGTGGGGGGAACCGGAGCACCCAGAGGAAACCCACAAGAACACACGGAGAACATGGAAACTCCACACAGAAATGCCAGCGACCTTCTTGTTGTGTGGCGATAGTACTAACCACTGAGCCACTGTGCCGCCCTATATAAGATCATCCCAATCCAGGCTCATTCTGAAAACATACCTCTATGTACATTTCTGGACTGTGCCAAATACGTCCCAGGAGCTAACTTTTTTTTGCAATTTTTGTTTTGCTGTGTATGCTTTTTGAGATCTCAATTTTCTCTCGCGAGTGCCATTTGCGCCTGTTGTTCTCACGTAAATCCACCAGAGGCCACTGTTGACTGACTGTTTGACTGACTGAATGACTGACTGACTGACTGACCAATCGACTGACCCACCATCGTTCTTCCCTAAACCCAACCAATAGTACTTTCAAAAGCACAGATTGACCCGCCCACCCACTTCCCTAAACCAAACCAACAATTTTAAAAAGCAATCCAGAAAAAGAAATGCCCTTGCCTGATTCTTACCACGTTTTCAGATTTTACCACATTCTAACCCTGTTATTTACTTGTTTATTTGTTTTACTTGTTTAACAGCGGGAAAGCCATCCATATAGGTAAGCGGTCAGCTGTAAGCAAGAAAAGGAACGGTGTCATACCTCCCTGTAGCGTTCGTTTTAAAAACGAAATGCAGCCATACGTACTCCTGGCTCCTGAATTTGCAATCTCCAGAAACGTATATAGGGCTACGTTTTCGGAATGAGCCTCACCCTTCAATCCAGTCATAAAAATATAACTTACTATTTAATGTGGAATGCCATGAAATTTGACATTTTAAAGAATGTAAAAAAGTAAGACTGCACATCTATTAAAATTATGACAAAAAATGAAAAAAGAGACATCTTCGGTCACTTCACTGGTGTTTTACTTGTTTTTAAGATTTTATTTTAGAAAATGTTATATGTAGTCATGCATCTTAACCAAATTACATTAAAATAAAAGCTTTTTTTTGGGAAGGGGGGTATAAGTAATTATAATAAAACTATTACAAAGTATAAAGAATGATCATGCAATTTTTTCCTCTTCCATGTTTTATTTTAACTAGTAATTTGAGGAAAATTGTTTCATTGTTTGTTATTATTTTGATTGGTTACTTGTCACATATGATACTAATGTAGTAACAGTAATGAGATTCCAGTATCATATGGAATTTTGGTATCATATAGTTTTGAATGGGGAAAAGTGTAATGGTCAATATGGCGAATGAAGCCCTGCCCTCTAGTACAGTAGCCAATCAGCGATTGCTATAGACTGAGGATTCTCCAGGGGAGGGACTCGGACCAGATGTGAGTTTCTGCAGATTTTGTGTGATTCCAACATTTAGAACTGAAACTAAAAAGATACTATACTGCCTGAGAGGTGATCCAAAATGGCTGCCAAGTGAAATGACCTGCTTTAAAGGGATTTTGTTTGTAGTCAGCAATAATCACAAAAGATCTAGAATATGGATTAAAAAAGCAAGTAGCATGGTTTTAAAACGCAAACTATCCCTTTAAGAAAAAATACAGCTGCTTCATTACCTTTGTTTTGACTGTTCTGTGGTTGTTTGGCTGTTTATAAAACTGTTACGTCTAGTTACAACAGTGCTATCTCAGTAGCAAACCGCTTGGCTGTAGTTCACTAATGTTTGCGGTTGGAAAAGCCCACAAGCGCTTATGAGTAACACAATGAGTCACTCTTGATTCATCTTCTTGATGTCCCACAGAGACAAAACAGATATCTCACCGAAGGCTCGTGAAGTTGGAAATAACAATTGCTGGCGGATAAAAATCGATTGGAAAGAAATGTACATCGACGGGGTATAGAGAAAAGAAAAGCTGATCAATACATACAGTAATAATACCAGGACCTGGAGAGCAAATAATGTGACTGCAGCATTTCTACAGTACCTGTTCAGCTGCGTTTTTTAATTAAATCCAATTTTCCACTTGGAAATGAACTAGAGAGCTGATAAAACTGTGTGTTGTGGACTTGGACTTAATTTTCTACTATATTATATGTCAAACTTCATTAAAGATCTTAATCCGTTACTTAATTAATTGCTTAAGTTAAGCTGGCTCCAGTTTATACGCTTTGTGTTCACATTTTTCCAAAAACCAAAGCCAGAACTCATTAAAACCCCAAACGTTAAATAAATGCAGACAGGAAACCTAATGTTAATGTTCATTTAGATAATCTCGACATCCCCTTTTACAGCAAACAAACAAAGAAATAATGGCCAATATCAATCATCCCAGTGTAACGAGGGCCAGACAATAATCAGGAAGTTTCACAGTTTGTGCACAACGCAATGCAGATTTAAGAACACATGTCGAAATTCAATCTAACACTCACACGCAAACCTCTTTTCTTTAAATGATGCATGATGCTGAAGTGTAGTTAATGCTCTGTGACCAGGACCTGTGGCCTGTGCTCCATCGTGCTTTAAATTGCCGTTCACATGGAACATTTCTCTCCTGACCAACTTCCCCTAAATGCAAACAGATTTGGACAGCAGGAGGTTACTTTGAAAGATAAAACAGCAAGAAAGAAAAAGCACTGCTCCGATCATGACGGCTCTGTTCACGGCACTCCATCCAGACACAAGCACATTTTCCTTTATCTCATAATTCTGAATTCAAATTTACAAGTAAAGCTTAATTTCCGTCCGTCCGTTCATCTATCTATCTATCTGTCCGTCCATCCATCCATCCATCCATCCATCCATCCATCCATCCAT
>CAIGQW010012753.1:270943-285922 GCA_903798125.1 Danio choprae | reverse complement strand
GCCAGAGTTTATATTTTGCTGTCTGATGTATGAAATTATATTCATCCATTACAGTGACTTAATTATCAAAAAAAACTCATATCTCTGACATTGTCCTGCATTGGTGTGGTACAAGAATCTGATGGCCATAGAAAACAGATATCTTTGGCACTTTAGTTTAACGAAGAGCATCTTTTTTCTAAGCAGCGTGTCATGCATGAGGATGGGAAGCATTTACCATAATAGCATGTAGTTTGGAGTGAATCTCCTCTCAGCCGTTATCTCTGTGGATTCAGACTCCAGCTTCCTTCCTTTAGTCAGCTTTGTCCATTCCTGTCTAGAGCCAGATTGTCCATCTCATTGTCCAGCAAAGTCATCTGCACAGTTCCCGCAGCCAAAAAAGCAGTTCACCTGTAAACATTCACATACAGTCATCAGAACAGCGAGACCTCAGTCCAGGATACTTAATTCATGCTAATTTGACTGTTTAGAGGCATTACAATGCTCCCGGGCGTCAAAGACAAGCATATGCGTTCTCTAAGAAGCATGAAATCAATTGCACACCACCTTTGAGCACTCTTGCACCGCCGTGGGAAAACAACACATGTGGAGGTCTGCGCTACTATGCTATTTACTTTCCCAATTTGCTTTCAACAGACAGGTTCATGATTGCCATGGGAGCCTTTAACAGCTTCACCTATTGGGCATAAATGGGTTTCAAATGTCCAGTATGACCCTTTGGTATGGACCAAGGTTGTTTGACATCAATTGTTTCGATTACTGTGTGAGATTTTTTCAAAACTCTTGAGTGCATAGTAAGAAAAGGCAACCGAAATCATTATAAATACTGGACTATGGTTCATGAGTGCCTCTAGAACAATCAATTGGTGTGAAGGAAATTTATCTTACTTTGCATCTTACTTTGTTTTATCTTTATTCCTACCATGAGAATTTGCACTGCCTCCAGGATGAATCAAGTCGCTTTTGATAAAATCGTCTGGTAAATGAATGAAGGAAAGTTGTCTGAAGATCAGTACCTTGATTCATTGTTGTGGCTTAGTTGTCTTTGTGGTTTACACAGAGCTTTCGTGGAAAGGAATAAGAGAAAATATCCAGTGAGTGGCTGGTGTGGAGGTGAAAATGTAAATGGCTCATGTTGACAGAAAGATAACAGTATAATCGAGGTCTGCAGAAGAGCATTTTTGAACACGCAACATGTTAAACCTTGAACCAGATGAGTTACAGTATCATAAAAAACACCTCTAACAGCTAACAAGAGCAAACTGACGCTACACAGGAAAAACAAAACTGGACAAAAGAAAAATGGAAAAAGGTTGCATGGTCTGATGAATCTCAATTTATGGCTGCAACATTCTTTAGGATCAGAATTTGGCGTAAATAGCATTAAAGCATGGATCCATCCTGGCTTGTATAAACAGTTCAGATTGGTAGTGCTTGGATAGTGGTAGATAGCTTGGGCTCCTTAGTGCCAACAATATCCATCCCTTTATGACAACAATCTTGAATGTAATGTCTACTTTCTTGAAAATTCACAATGCATTCCCAATACAGTAGAGCATCTATGGTGGAATGAAAGATTAGCAACAAGGACTTGCGGCTGATGAATTTGATGAGACTGTGGCATGCTATCACGTGAATATAGAATCAGACCTCTGAGGAATATTTCCAGCAAACCTTTTTAAATTGTCTTGTTAAATCTATGGCATAATGAACTTAGGGTGTTTAAAGGAAAATGGGTGTCTATACTGGTATTAGCAAGCTGTACCTAATATAGTGGCTGTTGATCGTATTTGATACATCAAAAAATTCCCTTAATTTGATTAGCACTTAAGTCATTGAAGTAATTCTTTAAACCTCAGGTCTTAATGAAAAAAAAAACAGCTCAATAAGATCCACTACTTTTTTTATTTCGTTGCATCCTTCTATTTGGCCCTGAGGCGTCTTTTCAAACTCAAAGCTGTCTCAACTCAGATTTCAGCGTACTATTTCACCCCCCATTTATTCCTGCAACCAACCCAATGCACCAAAGTACCATCACACGAATCGCCCTGAAGATATGATCCTTCTGCTATTGCACTGCATTATTGAATCTTCCATTAGCAGTATTAAAAGAATAGTTCACCCCAAATTACAATTCTCTCATTTACTCACCCTTATGTCATTTCAAAGATTAGTTTTTTCTTTTTCAGCAGAACAGAAAGGCGCAAACAACACATTTCTATTGTTATTTTGGTCACATTTTTTAAGGTACATAATATTATTATATTAACAGACAATTAAATATGAATTTAGCTAAATAAACTCCTAATTTGCTTATTATTAATAGTTAATAAGTAGTAGAGTTTAGGATTTTGTTACGCCTGAAGCTCACAAGGACCTAACAGAAAGATTGACATCCAAGAAAACCAAAATTTTAAACAAATGAAAGCAAAAATATATAAATGTAGCACTCAAGAATCAGTAGTGTTTCAGATGCATGTGTATGCATGATTAAATACAACAAAATAAAAAAAGAGTCCAGTCCAATGCAGCAGCCCACTTCTTAATGCCAGCCATAAGATTTTTAAAGGGTCCAAAGAAGTCAATGACAGGTTTTTCCAAAAGCAATTAGGTTTGAAGGCGGAGTCAACCCTCAATCTTGACCAGAGGAACTCCACTAACTCATAGAATGTTTCATATGTAGAATACGATCATGCAGAATCTATACTTTTTAAATACTAATTAACAGCCAATATCTTAGTAACAGTCAATTAAATAAGCCTCTAGTTAATAGTTAGAATTGGTCCCTATGCTAAAGTGTTACTGTTATATATATATATCTTTTTATATAATAAAAAAAATTGTGTTTCATAGAAACCATTAAGGAGAAGTAAATTGTATAATTTTTGGGTGAATATTGCTTTAAGACACACACACATGCACCACTCTTTGTTTTCTCTTTCCTCTCCAAACACCGGGACTAGATTGATAGTGACAAACAGCTTTCCAGCAGCCAGCGCAGTCCAGCCGACCTGCGGTTTGATCCGTTTGACTTGAACTCGCACATATCCCCTGTGAACAGGCAAAGTACCTCTCCCAACACTGCTTTTTCAGAGGAGCCCACAAAATTTCCGACTTACTACAGACCAGCAGCCCCTCCTAAACCCGTGAGTGCAGTGGTGTGGGCGGCTGGGGCATTGGGCTGGCTGGTGTGGGATGTGGCTAAGTTTGGTGGATGCTGGCAGGCAGTGCCGTGTCGGGGAGGAGAACTCGAGGGCCTGCGGTTTGGATTGCTGTGGATGAAATCGGAGAACCTCTGGCATTCAGCACGCTCTCTCTCCCTCTCGTTCCTCGTCCAATTTTCCTTCTATCTCTCGGCCTCCTTGGTATCCTTTTCTAGTCCGCGTTTCATAACCTGCTCTATCTCTCTCTCATAGGGTCACAGACGGCCAACGTGATTCCGCTGCTCTGCCCACTGCTTTCAAAACCTGGACAAGAAAATTGTTTTTGTCTCAGTAGCTCTCATTTTCGTGCGTGTATGTGCGCGCTGTCTTCATTAGTTGTGCAGCGGAGTGAGGTGCGTGCTGAAAAGCGAGAATTAAATCCCTCTTTGTGTGTTTTGCAATGAAGTTTGGAGAGCTTTAGAGTGAGATTGCTTTGTGTATATTCAAAGGCATCATGGGTAAGAGGCTATAGCCATGCCTAAACACTAACCCTCCTCATTAGACGGTGGCCTCTCGGGAGTAAAGAGAATGAGCTCGCAGAAAGAGTAGGTAATGTAATCTTCTCTGGCCAATAACCTCTCTAATAGACAATTGAAGTCTATTTTCTCATTTCCCTCTTTCTTCTCTATCTCACTGGCCTGGCTCTTTTTTCTTCCCCCCTCTTCGTTCTCACTTACAAAAACAAAATAACCTAATAAAATAAAAAATGCACTTTCGTTCTTCTCGCTCCCTCCCACACACCCGCACTGTTTGCCCAACAATACAGTAGAAATTGTATTCACTAACCATATTTGGGCACATATTTGGTGTCAATATCAGCATGAGCCGAAACAGGATGTTAGGAACACGTTTGTGGCCACCGAATGAAAAATAACACGCAGACAGGCCTGGATCATTCTCTTGGGCAAACATGAACCTCTGAACGAAGTATCGATCTGATCTCCTTTTCTTCTTTTAGCAGTGGTTGTTATTGACAGGATGATAGAAACTGACCGGAGTATAGCAAAGATGCAGAGACAACTGGTAGTAAAAGGTTAATGAGTAACGGCACATCTTTTCCCATGTCTGTGACCAGTGCTGGGGTAATGGCATTACTTTGTTATACTATATATAGTAGAAGTGTCAATTTAACATGTTTACCGAATAATAATTTTGAAAATGGTTAAAATGTGAACATATTGATACATTAAAGCCTGTGGAAATTCAACATTTTTCCACTTGCTTATTAGTAATCATTAAATAAAGATTGGTCACTAACACAAACAAACAATTGAAAAATCCTATATAAAATGAGCAAAGTGCAGCGAGATCACAGAACCAGAAGTATATAGTGAGATTCTGTATTGAAAAATGCAGTAAATTAAGAAATGGATTTCCTTAAACCTCATGAGGTATTAAAGCGTAAATAAAACGATTACAATTTTTATCAACACATATTTAAGCAAAAAATATATTTCGTAATGAGTTCTTACTCGCAGCACGGTGGCGCAGTGGGTAGCACAATTGCCTCACAGCAAGAAGGTTGCTGGTTCGAGCCCTGGCTGGGTCAGTTGGCGTTTCTGTGTGGAGTTTGCATGTTCTCCCCGTGTTTGTGTGGGTTTCCTCCGGGTGCTCCGGTTTCCCCCACAAGTCCAAAGACATGCAGTATAGGTGAATTGGGTAAGCTAAATTGTCCGTAGTGTATGAGTGTGAATGGGTGTGTGTGGATGTTTCCCAGTGATGGGTTGCAGCTGGAAGGGCATCCGCTGCGTAAAATATATGCTGGATAAGTTGGCGGTTCATTCCGCTTTGGCGACCCCAGATTGATGGAGGGACTAAGCCGAAAAGAAAATGAATGAATGAATGAGTTCTTACTCATTGTCTTTTGTTATATTTCATTATTTCAATGTAATGTTAGTTTTGTGATTTATTTTATTTTTATTTACTTTTTTGAATGAAAGATAAAAAGATAAACACAGATTTATTTCCCCAGCTTTTGTTGCTCATATTTATCAAGGGATCCACAATTTTAGTTTTCTATATGGTGGAAAAAACATGCATTGTTTGTGGCATTTAAAGGTATTGCCAATTGTGCTACAAATTTTTCACAGATTTGTCTAACTTAAAACACACACAGAACAAAATGGCAACACTGAAAATTGAGAAAAGTAAATAGTAAATATATTATTACCCTAGAAAATGTGGCCCTACCACAACATTCAATTGCCATAACAGTCATGCAGTCTAGTACCGAGCCTGCTTCCAAATCTAATCCAAATTCTCCAGTATCAGAAAAGTGAAATTTCCCACCAGAGTCAGCTTTATTAACAGCATACATCTCATTTTCTGTCTGTTAAGCACAATAATCAACACAAGTATAACATGTACTAAGCATTTAACATTCAAGTGTCTGAAAAAATGTTTCCCACAATTGTTTCTCGTGTGAAAATGCAAGTTTGGTTTGATGCAATTGCAATGTTATTGTGGTTAATTTGAATAAGCTAAACACTGCCATTTGAACTTTGGTGATCAACATCCAGACTGAGACCACTGCAAAAGTGCATCTTGATTTTACAAACAACCTCTGGTATGGCTAGACTAAAATATGAACACAACATGAACTAAAGACACCTAAATCAACCAAAAAATGGATATGATTTCACAAGATGCAGCCATAAACACGCTGTGTGGCATCAGAAATGCAGAAAAGGAATTCCTGGTTCTGACTTATCTAAACATTTTTAAGATATCCATGAGTTCTTATCTGATAACACAGCATTGCATGCACAAACAACAAGCACTTTTAGTTTTAAGCTGCAAACATGTGACTTAAAAGTCAATCAGTCTGTAGTGTAGACACAAAGTAGGCAATGTAATACATATCTATTTTTTTATTTGCACTGTACTAAACAAATCAAGTCTAAACACCTAAAATGCCTAAAATGCACCTTTTTAGCATATATATCTAAGCCCAATTTGCAAGGATGACTTTTGAGAAATAGCCAACCCACACACTTTGCAATGCAAAAATAAAGTAATGCAAAACTAATGCGTTACCACTTTCCACAAAAGTGATGTAATTAGTAACTTTTTCAAGCAGTAATGCAATAATTTTAAAGGCAACATTCCCCAGCAATCCTGTATCTGCTTCATATTTTTACACTAGACTTCATTTCCCTCCTTTTTTCTACTTTACCCTACTTTATAAATAACCTTATTATATCCAGGCCATCTGATTTGTTTGTTTAATCCAGTTGGTGGTGTAATCTGTATGATATCATATAGAAACAACTTGTAGACGCTAAAACAATAGTAAATTGTCAGCTTGATCTCATTAAGCAGTTAGGAGACTTCAGATGTAAACACGAGGGCTCTTAAAGGCCATGTTTACCCAAGCTCAAAGCCCCGCTGCACTCTTCTCCCATCCTGCTTTTTTTTCTGTTCAGGTGTTTTATGAGGCACCAAAGCAAATTTCATTATGAAGCGATAAAAGGCCTCTCACATTGTCGGCGTGATTTCTGCAAGGTAAATGGTTCACCGACCGACAACAAACGGAAGACTTCACGCACGACGATTAGGTATTGTGTGAGAGTACGAAAAGCTATTCAAAGAACGTGAGCAGCATGACTGAGCTGGAACACATGGCTTGAAACACACCGCTCAGTTCTATTTACATATCAAGTTCAAAGTTCAAGTGGAAAACTCTCGATTCCTGAATATTTTGTCTTGGGATTATTCCACCCTCCAAAGATATCCGCTGTTTGATATTAAACCAAGAGCATCTAGCACAGATGCGTTTGCATTATAAAGGAACGCTTAATTTTTTTGTAAGCTTGTTTAAGCCCCTGGAGTTAAACATTATAGTTTTACCATTTTTTAAAAATCGATTTAGCCTAGCTTAGCATAAATCACTAAATCGGATTAGACCATTAGCATTTCTCTCTCAAAAAAAAGAAAAAAAAAAAGAGTTTTGATAATTTTACTATTTAAAGGGGTGGTTCCCTATGATATCATATTTTAAACTTTAGTTCATGTGTAATGTAGCTGTGTGAACATAAACAACATCAGTTCAATGCAAAGGGAGATACTGGCTTTCACAGAGTTTGCTTAGCGAAGCCTACAGCAAACGAAGTTTGGGGACTACAATAAAATACATCTGGGTTAATGAAGTCATAAACCCTGCACAGCTAAGGGGCGTGGCCAGATGCTCTGTTATGTTATAGCAGAGAAAGCTAAAATGCCATCCAAATGCTGCTATTTTCACTGAGCTTATTCTGTTTCTGTATTTGGGCTTCCAAACCACATGACACAAAGAGAGGAGTGTTTACAACTTATTTTTAATTATGTTCCAGAGAAGAATAAAAAAATATATAGCTAGCATTTAACAAAGAACAGCTTTCAGAATCTCTCCCAGTTCAGTGCTGGATTCGGCTAAAAACTCTTCAGAGAAGGAACAGTTCCAACTATAATAAAAGAAGCTGTGGAGCAACAACCTGTTAGTATTTTATTTGTTAAAATTGATCTATTACATGCATAGTTTCTAGCGTTAATGGTATGTTGTAGCAAGGACGAAACAAAGATGTAAACAACGGGAAATGCTGTTTGGCACACATTAACAATTTAGCTACAAATTCATATTTATTCGTCAAACCCCTGTAAATACCCACAATCTTCAAAAGTGCATGCATTGTCTCTCTATGTGGCCACTTTACGTGTGTTCTACATCTCAAATAACGAACTCACAAAAGATATGTGAACGTTTTATATTACTTACACATGCTTATAACCTGAATATATATGAAAGGCACTTGTCATATTTTATTTTAGAAAACAAGCATGAGGTTCAGCTGTGTCCTCATTTTCTGTCTGATTCAGGCTCAAACTGATATGGCTAACAGCTACACTCACTGACAGTATTTACAGAACAGCAAAGTGTGTGCTAGTAGAGGCGTGATGCTTCCTGGTGACGTGGAGCTGATCCACAAATCACAGCACATTATGTTAGCTGACCAATCAGAGCCTTTTGAGGGTGGACCTTCGGAGGAACTAGGAAATATGATAGTCGTTTTCATGCTAGCTTAGTAGCAATATATAATTAAAGATATATGAAAAAGAATAACGTGATTTTTTTTACAAATGAAACATGAGCACACATTGCTTTGCACCCCATAAACACAACCAAGCCTTAAAAATACACTCTGGACCACCCCATTAAAGCTTAACTCGTTGACTTGTTACAATGTGTAACCAATGGAAAATAAAAAGTTGCTATTTTCTAGGTCGATATGGTTAGGAACTACTGTATACTCTCATTCTGGTGTATTATTCAAGGAACTTTGCTTCCATTTCGACCTAGAAAATAGCAACTTTCCATCAGCCTTAGTGCATGATGTAAAGTACAGACGACTCAACCTTTAAATAGAAAAATAAAAAAAAAATTAGCAAATGCTAACGGTCTAATCTGATTCAATTATTTATGCTAAGCTAAGCTAAAAGTGCTCACTAATGACTAGGAGATCGAATGAATAGATTTTAAAAAATGATAAAAATGAACTCTTTTATAACAAGCCTATTTCCAAAAAAGCGCAGTGTTCCCTTTAACTGAGACTTGGCTTCATATCTATGTTGAAGTTTGTTTATTTTTGCCTTGAATGTATACGTTTGTGTTCTTCTGTTGTGTCTTACGCACACGGCTCCAAATAAGTCTTCTCCTGTGAAAACACTGAGCTAAAAGCTGACAGTGTGACACTTGCCGAGGTGTGAGAAGACGTTTTTTGGCGGAGTGACCGTGTTCAACATGTCTGTTATGACAAAGCTCAGATTTATAGAGTGGCTCCAATTAAAAGAGCGATCTGTTTAACCCCGCACACAGACGAATGAGGTGACGAAAATGAGGAAGCACGGCACAACCTCGCAGTCATGCACTATTTTAATGCTAAGCTGTGTTTATCAGCTGTCCCAATCCAGACTGATTTATATTAAACACTACACACGCATAGACTAATACACACCTCATAGGTCTGACAAAAAATAGCATAGCTTAAAGGGGGAGGTTAGATATATTTTAAGTTCCTGTCTTGTCTGTTTGTATGTCTCTATTTCTGAATTATCTTAGAGACAGAGTAAAACAACTAAAAAAGAAAGAGATGAAGTGCTGTAAATATGTATTTGATTAGGTGAGAGAGTGACTATTTGTATTGATCTGTTGTTTTTTGTTGATAATTCAGCACAGGATAATTATACTACCATAGATGAACACTAATGGCAATGTCTCAATTTAAGTTAAGTTGCACAAAAATATAAGCACCATGGTGTATGTGGTACATGGTATCGCAGTGTACAATGTTTTGTTAGTGTAAAAATGTAGACTTATTGTAATGGGACAGCTGTCAGCATGTTTATAAGTTTGAGCAAGATTGCAAAAGAAAAATATTTCTGGACAAATTGGAAGCAGACAAATCAAAAATCAAAAAAGAAAGAAAGAAAAAGAAACTTGTAAAAAAAGAGCGAGAGACTCTTCTTTTTGTGTTGGGTAAAAAAACAACAACTCAATGTCTGATGAATGCTGCCACATTACCAGATGGCTCCAAGCAGTCTCTCATTTGTGAAAGTTCTCATGAGATTTTACTTTGGCTGAATTTATTGAAATGATATACAAGGTCTATCGTGTGGCATTTAAAAGTGGGACGTTTTCTGGAAATGATGCAATTTGTGCTTGAAAATTAGTTTGGTTTGTTTGTTTTTTAAAAATCCGACTGTGAAATTTCTATGAAACACAGGCTATGTTCGTACAACAATTTTCAGTTCGTTTTGTTTGTTTATTACAGTTACGTTCACACAGATTGATTTATGAAAGTAACAACCACACTTCTATTTTGGTAAATGAAACTGTGCTGGAAAATGAGTGTTACTTTTTTTTTTTATTCACGTGTGCCAAATGTGTTTGTTTCCCAGAGAATGTAACAAGGCAGAATGACCACATTTTCATAGAAGCTTCTACAGTGTTTCAGATGCAGTTATGAGGTTGATGATTAACTGCAGGTTAGTGGCCGTTCAGGAAGAGGTATGGACAGCCCTGGTTTATATAGTACCAACTGATAGAAATGGATGCAAGTTTTCTTGTCTGTCAGTAATTTATGAGATGGTGATTTGTGACCCTGCACCACAAAACCATATGTGTCAATTTTTTTAAATTTAGATTTATACATCACCCAAAAACATAATAATTAAGCTTTTCAATAATGTACGGTGTTTTAGGAGAGGACAATATTTTGTCGAGATACAACTATTTGAAAATCGGGATTCTGAGAGTTCAGAAACATCTAAATTATGAGAAAAATGCCTTTAAAGTTGACCAAATAAGTCCTTAGCGAAGCATATTACAATCTAAAAATTAAGCTTTAATATATTTACAGTAGGAAATGTACACATTTTTTTCAAGGAACATGCTCTTTACTTAATACTCTAATCATTTTTGGCCTAAAAGCTAAATCAATAATTTTGACCCATACAATGCATTTTGGCTATTGCCAAAATATACCCACAATTTTTATATCACAATGTGCTTCTGTGTCATCAAGTCACTTGTCCAGATGCTATTTGTGTGCGACTCAAATGGTCCATTCTAAACCCATTTATAAATGCTGCATTTGGTTTATTTGTGCCTTGATTTAAATCATGTTGAAACAATTGTTATAAAGCCACTTTTACACAATTGCTCATGTATGATTGCCTCATTTTGCCACAAAGTAGCAATTGACATAACTTATAAATAAAGTCATGAAGCAAGCGCTACCCTCCATTTATTAGCCATGCTACAATTAATAATTTGATTTAATGATTTGAATTAATAATTTTGATTAAAAGAATATGACAAATATAGTCACACAAAGAAAATAATTCCAATATTCCAATATAAAATAATATGAGCAAATAAATAAATATGTAAATGTTTGAACGGAAAATATGGTGCCAAACATGTAAACCACATCAATATTTAGATTTGTTTAAAACTGCTTTGAAAAAGCAACACATTTAAATGCAGATATAAAGAATGTTTAAGCACATTTCACATCTGTTTAGTTTATGAAGAATGGAAAAATCTAACTGGGGCGATTTAAATAGATATATTAAAATTGATTTATTAATATAACAATAATTAATTATTTTAAAGAAAATTATTTTATCAGTATAACTTTCACATTCGTCTGGCAATATGCATGCCCAAACAAAGTTACGGCCAAGTATGTAACTAAATTCAGTATCCTGTTAATCAGCCATTAGTCATAGAGACACAAATGGACCACAAATGGCACTAGATTTAAAAGAAATGAGCTGATTGATTGGTGTTTTGGCATTTGGGTTCTGGATGAATGAGAAGTCTAATAATTAAAAAGGCTGCACCAGATCCAGAGAATGATACAGGATTACATCTGTGATTTGCTTCCTGTGTTTAATGACGATTTTCCATCCCGTTCCTCCTCGCAGCATCACAAGCCAAACTCATTACAGTACATTCTACTCAGACATAATATTTTTACATTTATTTTTGGCATTACAGGAACACTGCAGCCTACAGGGCTCAAAAAATGTTGTTTGTTTAGTTTAGTACACTTTAAAACAGCTGGCTAAAACTCCGGGGGGCTCGATTTCCACCCGCTAATGAAGTCCTGAACGAATGTATACAGTTTATGGTAATTCTCTAGTGAAAATAAATGTTACCTCAAGAATGTACGAATCCAGCCATGAAGCTGAAGAGCGTGAGTGTGACATTTTCCGGCTAATTTGTATGTGAGATCGGAAGAGAAGGTCACGGTTGGAAAGCTAAGCATTGTCTCCCACTCTCAATTCTCGTTTTAATTAGTGCAGTTAAATACTCAACCCTCCATGCAGGTCTCTTTATATAATGCAGGATATAATTGTTCTCGGTTAACTATGAACTCAGTTATTGTGTTTGCCCCCCTGCTCTGAACACACAAACACACGCGGGCATGCGGGTGCGGGCGGGCGCGCACACACACACACACACACACACACACACACACACACACACACACAGACACAGACACAGACACAGACACAGACACAGACACAGACACAGACACACAAACACAGACAGACAGACAGACAGATAGACAGACACACACAGATGATATTTTATCAATCAGTGTGTCGCTCTCATTGGCAGTAACATCATCTCAGGAATGTGTTTTTTTTGGAGCACGGAATGACAGCCGTATCTCCGCTTTTCTAACAGGTTAATATAGATAGTACTGATTGTGTGATTGTGTGAATGTGTGTGTGTGTGTGTGTGTGTGCGCGTGTGTGTGCGTGTGTTTATGTGCATAAAGAAAGAGTTGATTGGACTTCCTTTTCCTCTGCTCTGTTTCTTACAGGGATAGTTTACACCCAAAATGAAAGTTTGCTGTTAATTTACTCATGCTTAGACCAAAATTTGTGGTGTTTTTCTTCTTTAGTAGAACAAATTTTCAAGAAAGTAGATTAAAATTATATATTTCAAAGTCAAATATTGAATATTGCAATTGTTTAAATATTTTCATTAGTTAACCCAGTACAATATCTGAATACGATTAAAAAAAATAGTACTCGCTAATTTTTATATTTTCTAGTAGTTTTCAGTGACATTTTACAGTAACATATCATTAGTTATCATTAACAATAAGCAAAATTAAAAATAAGCAATTCGTTACAGTATTATAATTTTTCTTTATGTAATATATATTAGGCCTCACGGTGGTGCAGTGGGTAGCATGATCGCCTCACAGCAAGAAGGTCGCTGGTTCGAGCCTCGGCTGGGTCAGTTGGCATTTCTGTGTGAATTTTGCATGTTCTCCCTGCGTTGGCGTGGGTTTCCTCCGGGTGCTCCGGTTTCCCCCACAAGTCCAAAGACATGCGCTATAGGTGAATTGGGTAAGCTAAATTGTCCGTAGTGTATGTGTGTGAATGAGTGTGTATGGATGTTTCCCAGTGATGGGTTGCAGCTGAAAGGGCATCCGCTGCCTAAAAACATATGCTGGATAAGTTGGTGGTTCATTCCGCTGTGGTGACCCCAGATTAATAAAGGGACTAAGCCGAAATGAAAATGAATGAATGAATGAATAATATATATTAAAATGGCTAAGTGATTAGCTCTGACACACAGCAAGAAGGTCGCTGGTTCGAGTCCCGGCTGGGCCAGTTGGCATTTCTGTGTGGAGTTTGCATGTTCTCCCCGGGTTAGCGTGGGTTTTACTCTGGGTGCTCCGATTTCTCCCACACTCCAAAAAAACTTGCGGTATACAGTAGGTGAATTAAATGAACTAAACTGGCCATATTGTATGAGTGTGTGAAGGAATGTGTATGGGTGTTTCCCAGTACTGGGTTGCAGCTGGAAGGGCATCCGCTGCGCAAAACATATGCTGGAATAGTTAGCGGTTCATTCCGCTCTAGCGACCTATGAAATAGAGACTAAGCTGGCCCATTAAATATATTAACACATATATTGTTTAATAATATTGCCATTGTTACCTCATGTTAACTAATGCTATCAAATTTGTGTTTTGTTGTGACGTAAATTGAACATTTGATCACAAGTATTATTTATCACCAGGTATTTTTGACTGTTTTGGGCAGAGGACTAAGAGCTCTCATCAGAATATCCCTTAAGATTAGTAATGCATTAAGTGTTTTGTAATAATGGAGATGTAATGAAGACATAAGTTGTGATTATAAGAGCAAAAAGGTAAACTATATTATCTATGATAAATTGTGGAGCTAAATATCAAGGGTGAGAAAAGTAAACTAAAATTAGCCATCTGTATGTGAACGTCTTTTAACACTTCAAAACACTGTGACTGTTTCATATGGCATGCATGAGCCGAATAGACACACACTTATTTCACTATAGTTCCTATTGTGCTGGATTACACCCTGCTCTGAAGTAGAAGCTTGTTTAGTTCCCTCAAAAGGGACTCCTATTTCTAAAATTAGTCCCAGTTCTTGGAATATGAACATCCAAAAAGTGGGTACTTCCACCAATAGTTCTAGGAACTGTGAAGAAGTTGAACATGTTAGTACATACAGTATTATCCCAAGGTTTTCTTTTGCCTTTCAGTTCATACAGATTTACATTTGCTCCGCTTAGCTCTTTGCGCCACCGTTTTTTGGGGGCATTTATACTATTAAACACTCTGCTGGCTTATAAACGGCTCATATTTAAAAGAAAACGTCTTAAAAATAGTAACTAAGAGGCAGATTTGCAGAGATAAGCGTAAGGAGCTCTTATGTGCTGATAAATGTACAATGCTCCCATCTGTCTCTATAAGCAGAAACATCTTTCAATGAATGTCTTCTCCCTCTATATTGTGAAATTTGTCAGTTTATTGGTCAGCAAGACATGCTTTAATGATTTCGGTCCTTCTGTTTTGTCCGAGTGTGTGTGTGTGTGTGTGTGTGTGTGTGTGTGTGTGTGTGTGTGTGTGTGTGTGTGTGTGTTTTAGGCTGTGTGTATGTCAGTATGGCATTTGGAAGAGACGGATATCCATTCATTTCCTGGTCTGACAGAGCAATCTAGATAATGAGAGACTCTTTACTGGCCTCAATTAAACTGTTACTCAGCATAAATGAGTTCAATAAATCCATTCTACACAATCAGA
This sequence comes from Danio choprae, assembly GCA_903798125.1. Lineage (NCBI taxonomy): Eukaryota > Metazoa > Chordata > Actinopteri > Cypriniformes > Danionidae > Danio > Danio choprae. Next base: position 271,086 of record CAIGQW010012753.1, on the reverse strand, counting down.
TGCTAGATAAGAAATGTCCAGTGGCTAAAATCTTTATATCATTATGAAACTCAGGCATTGTCACTCTTCATTTTGCTCTGCGAGTTGAGTGGATACTGGAGTGTGTGTGTGTGTGTGTGTGTGTGTGTGTGTGTGTGTGTGTG
>CAIGQW010012753.1:238788-265943 GCA_903798125.1 Danio choprae | reverse complement strand
TATATATATATTAATATTAAGGATTGCACGACTACTGGTTTCTGCTAATTGATTTCTTTTTAAAACAATACTCGAGTTACTCGACTACCTGTGGTTCGAGCTACTAGTTAAAAAGAGAAAGATATACATCTTTCTAATATTCTAATATATGGGAAAAAATTACATATATTTTTATATTTTCATATGCACAAAATATTTTAGCAGTTTAGAAAGAATGTATTTACTTTAGAAAATAATGATTAAGATGTTTACACACACACACACACACACACACACATTTGGAAAGTGCATGGATAATTTACCTTTACTTTTACCTGGTGTAACAAGTCTAAACTAAAAAATAACAATATAGCTACGATATCATCAAAACTATTTGAAACTAACACCAATAAAACCACAAACAAACCTGAGACTGCTTTTTTTAAAGATCTGTCCTCTTTCTTTATCATGGATGCTCTCCTATGTCATTGACCCACTTGCCATCTTCTCCTTTGTGCATTTTTAGATATTCCCCCTCCGCGTGCACTCACGGTCTGTTTCGCATTATGACAGTAACCTTACTCTCTGTTTGTGCCTCTTGGCCCCAAGCAGGAAGTGCAGGGTCACCCTTCAGACATCATGATGGCAGACAGGCATCCACTTTAATGTCTCCCCATCGCTTGCATACACTGCGCACCATTACATTGGCCTTATTGGATTTCACGGCCCACCATACCCCACTAATTAATGTCAGAACCTTCCCTCTATCATAGCACATGTGAGGCTCCCCGACCGGGTTTACCTCCATGAAGCTCTGGAGACTAAACACAGTTAGCAAGGGCACCGGGAACAGTGTTTCCACAGCGGGACGGATCAGTATCAAGCCCTGGGACTGGCCCTGGAGTGACCTGTGGTGTAGTCAATGATGAGAGAAAGAGAGAGAGGGATGGGTTTAGGTGTGAGGTTCGACCCTGCTGGGTCTCACTGTAATTGCATTAACCCCATACCCTCGCTAGCACAACACTTCATTTGTCGTCCCAGCGCCTAGTCCCGCTGATTGACACATCAGCCTTGCTCTTGTCTCGTTCCATCAGGTCTTCATAGCGGCACATGTGCCCACTTCTCAACGAGCAGACAGATGAACTGCCATCAAACACTGAATGCTCTTAACAACATAGGGTCAGGTTGATGTATAATGTACAGAAATGTCACTTTAACAAAGCTACATAGGCATCAAGCTGAAATCTGAACCCATGGCTGTTGTTAAGTACTGTAAAACAATATGAGTTTTTTTTTCAAGATATATGACTTGTATATATTGTTTTATGAATAAATACTGTAATATTAAAACTGATAAAGCATAATTAAAATAAGCAATATGAAAAATATTTATTGCTTGGTCATTTATTTAACCATACCTTAATTTTTTTTTTTCAGAATTATTTGACAGAACAGTATTTATTTGAAATAGTAATATTTTCTAATACTTTAAATGCCTGTCCTGTCATTCCTTACTGAATTAATTGCATAAGAAAATAAAATAATTACATATTCTTTATATTTACAGTGCACTAATATGAAATTAATCATATGTAAAACACATTTAACTAAGAGTTGTGAACATGGCCCAACAGCTCAGCACACTCAATATAGATAATATTTGATAACAATCAATGGTAGAAATGATATTATGAACATTGGTCTCGCTTGTCTTAAAAGGGTAGTTTACCCAAATATAAAAAATACCACATCGTTTACTCTCCCTCATAATCCTTTATGAGTTTCTTTTTTCTGTTGAACACAAAAGAAGGTATTCTGAAAAGTGCTGGTTGCTGGCACCCATTGACTTCCATAGTAGAAAAAAATATACCAAGTCAATGGGTGCCAGCAACCATCACTTTTCAAAAAGTCTTCTTTTGTGTTTGACACAAGAAAACAATTCAAACAGGTTTTGAACAAGTGAAGGGTGAGTAAAAAATTACAGACTTATCATTTATTGGGTAAACTATCCCTTTAAGACAAATGAGACCAGCGTTCATAATATTGTTGCCACCACAGATTAAATTCAAGCGTAAACGCACAACACTAAATACAGTTGAAAATGGCAGCTGAAACATTTTGTTCTCGTCCACTTTTGACCACTTCCATAGGTAGTCGAAAATGCATTTGATCAGATTGCATTAATGCGCATGTGGTCGAAAATGTTCAAAGAGCCACAAAAGATTGCCTACACTGTGCCTACAAGCGCATTGGCCAAATGGGATTTAAACTTTGCCATCTGAAGTTGTCAATTTGGTTCACAAAGCAAAAAAGTTCTCCTTCCAGTTCTAATTCAGACACACGCCTGCAGCATTTTGTGTAGCACTGCAGTTGTCTATGTATCATTTTTTGTTGTCACCTCAGAAAAAATTATACATAGACCCTCTCTCAAACACAATAGTTAAACGTCGACAATAGAGACCATTTTAAACAGTGTAAAAGTCGCTGAGGCTTATTTCAGTATGTTGATGTACTTCCAACTGAAACTGAATATTGAGTAGGAGTTGGGGCTTTCTTTTTGCATATCATTTCCTAATATCAATCTAACGGTAAGAGGGGTTTGGTTTAGAATATTGTGACTGAAGCCATCAAACTGACGTCAACAGAGAAGGACCACCACTCCAAACACAAAAGCAAACGGTCAAAATTTGAATTAAAACAAACCCTTTTTTTCAGTGGATTAACTTGCATGGATTAATTGAGTGCGTGTGATAAGCAACCATATAAGTCAAAAAAAGAATTTTTAATGAGATTAATTAATTGTATGTGTGAACTTTGTATACAGAAACAGTTTGAGGTTATTTTCGTGCGACCAAGAGTCAGCATTTTAAACATTAAAATAGCTTCACGCGGAAAAAACGTTCATGTCCACTAAGAAGAATAGAGATGCTGGTTGCTGTCATGTCCGCTTTGGACATTAAAAGGCAAATCCTCTGCAAAAAAGAAGAGCCAACATGAACAAATGAAAGGACAGAGTAAGAAATGCTTTGAGGGATGCTGGGAAATAATATTTGAATCGAAAAGGAGAACAAAAACCAGGGAAAAATCCACCAAAAGAGGTGAGTGGAAGAAAACGTATATGTTATGTGATCTCTCTCTCTCTCTCTCTCTCTCTCTCTCTCTCTCTCTGAACGTGCTGAGGAGCGCTAAACAGCTATCAGTTATCAAAATAAACCACTTATCATATATAATAAAGCTGTATCAATGCATATTTCCCCTCAGTCCTGTGTAAACTACGGGAAGCAGAGTTTATTTGTTTACATATTTATTTATATCGTGAGATGACGGAGCACGAGAACAGTTTGAAATAGTATATACACAGGTGCACTGTGACAATTTTCAGCTATGATGTATGTCTGCATTATGTATTTATTGTTGTATTTTATTTATTTATTTATTGCTTATTGTTAATAATTGATTGCTATTGCCTGTACTGTAAGAAGGTCTATGTATTGTACATTGTTCATACTGTATTTTCTGTTTTTAAATAAAGGTGATAATAAACTTGAAAGAAATGCTTAATATTAATCTGATGTTTCTGTTGCTGTATTAAAACTAAGGTAAAGGAATCAGATATTTAGTGGTTTAAAGCGATATGATGAATTGTAGTTATAATTATTTCACACTAACTGGACATATACCTTCCACATTTGAGAAATATAAATTCGAATTAACTTTTGATTTTGAATACTGACCCTGAAAAATGTTATCTCGTTAGAATTGAGAAGCTTTTGTTGTCTATCTTCAAGTAAAATTAAAATATATAATATAATGTTCCCAATCCAATTGAACAAATCTTATTACTCAAAATGTTTAATTATGGACTTATATGGTTCGTCGTCTCAAGATATCAATTGTTCACCCAAAGAATGACATTTATAAACATTATAAATCTTGATTTCCCATGGACGTTAAAGTATAAAAGAGAATGTGTCTCCCTTGACTACTTGTGATTCTTTTGACCAAAATGCATCCAAATACCAGGTGTAGACATGGCTTTGGACTCCCTCTGACTCTCCAGTGATAATGTTAATGAAGCTTATAATGGAAATCCGCCTGAAAATTACATGACCCAAACATGACCTAAAACCCCGCCGTTCGTCAGGCTAGAATCACGTGTGTACACATGTAGCGTCCCTTTTTTGCTTTTGTGCTAAAACTCATATAAAAGGACATTATGAGAGACAGGAGCTGCATCACTCAATTAGGCCAGAGCAGCCGCGGGGCAGCAGGGAGTAGCTCGCGGCAGATGGAGAACGTTCTGGCGCCTCTGCATGCCTGGACCCACAGTACTCCTTCAGCTGCCAGCACCGGCAGGAACCTGGCAAACCTGCGGCACAATTTCAAGGGTACGTGATTTCAAGAACCTGTAAACCCAGCCGGCTCAGGCTGCAGTTCTCAAATTGAGCCATTTTGTTTCGAAAATGGCCTGCTTTCCGAGTTTCGCTACACCTCTGTTCCAGTGTTTAATGAGGTAGAGCAAGGATCCTCTGTATCACAGTTTGTATTACTCGTATTCCACCTTCCTAAATTCCCACGATTCTATTCACATCCCAAAGTTCCCATTCATAGAGCTCTTATTTCCCGCTTATATTTTTTCCTTTGTCATCTGCAAAGAAGTAGAACACCACAGACAATTTTTTTCCACTGGAGTGCTGCCGGTTTACAGCTGCTCTGGGAAAACTGTCCAATTCGGACTGAACCTCAAAGTTCGTGCAGGCTATTAGAGAGACATTATGATTGTTTGGTGAGGGCCCAGGATCATTGGGCTGATGTGCTCTATTAAGAGTACTCTTTTTTTGTTCAGCAGGGTTGAGGTGCAATCTAAATGCGCTGGCTGGCCTCCTCAAGGGCCTCGAATGGATACGACCAGATTTTAGAGTCTCGTGAAAGATAATATCCATGGAATCGGGGAGTTCGGAACACATACAGTTCTATTCTGGCAGCAAGAGAGAGAGACTGAAACTCTAGGGGGATGAGATGGTTTTCGTGCTGTGGTACAACTTTGAAAGTAAAACTGAGGCATGGCTCAACATCTGCACTTCTCACCAGAGTTCCCACCAGACTTATGGCAACCAAAAGAAGAGAGAAGCTGTCTGTGATACTCAGAGTAGAGTTCAGAGAAGAAATGAGGCATGGGGAGCAGGGGGAAAACATCAGCGAATGGTAAACATGAGGTTGAGGTTTTTGTTTTTTTTTCCTTAAACTGCATGCAGTAGGAGGATTTCTTCTTCTCTAAAAACCCTAAGTTTTACACTGTAAAACATAATGGGTTCCACACAATTCCTTTATGTTGTCCCAACACAAATCAATTAAGTTAACTTAATCGTTTTTTACAAATTAAAGTAGATTGAACATAAAACAATTAAGTTGTCCCCAACAAAACTGTAGAATTGTGTTGTTTCAAGTCATTTTAAGTAAGTAGACTGAACAAGCAGCATACAATAAGTCATTTTTTGAGTGTATGGAAACAAGCACAAGTACAGTAGGCTAGGTACATGCCACTATGTGTCTTTTTCTGATCAACATTTTAAAGAAATTATTATGAAATGCTTTAATTTAACGCCGGCTGCCAAGTGTTTCTGAGAACTCATGAGTCATGCAGGTAAAGCGGCAACCTTTCATGATTGCTTCTCACTCAAAAAGTTATTTCTTCTGCTCGTTCAATTTACTTAATTAAAATGAGCTAATGCAACACATTTTGTCACGACATTATTACTGCATTCAATCTGCTTAATTCAAATTTATCCATTTGTTTTGGGACTTAATTAATGATTCGTGTTGGCTTTGCTGAAAATGGCCAGTGGAGTTGTTGCATGGAACGTGCCATTTTATGTGCTTTGGAAAAAGATGAGAAAACTAGAGACATATTAGTGCTTAATGTTCTGTTATGTGGGATTTCAAATAATTAGTTTTATTTATCAGAAATGATGAGGGTTCACTGTGCTGAAGAGTAGAGCTTTTTTATTTTTGAAGATGGGTAAATGATGAATGTTATTTTAATGACTAATTACTGCACTAAATCCAGTATGTTAATTAGCCTCTTATGTCTTGATTGCATACATTTCTCTAAAAAAAAAACTACTTTTAACATTCTGATTTGTGTATTTTCTAGCTTGTAGTTAACCTGAAAAAACATTTGCTTGTGTTACTTTGAAACATCAAATTAAGGTGTGTGATACTGAATAAAATCTTGATATTTTGAGGATTTTTGCCAGTGGCTCATAAAAAATAACACTAAAATTGACAATGGGGATTTAATTGGTGATTTATGGAATCATTCATTCAAATGATTTGTTCACGACGGCTGATACATTTAGTGGTTGAAAGTAATTGGCCCCTCATCTGTTTGTGAGCCAGTGAACCAAAATCCATCTTAACAGCCTCAATAGTAAAGCAAGCGAATGTCTTTGTGAATCGTTAAATTATTGGCTCAATCGGTTCACTCCAAAACAAATTAATTCAGGAATTAATCCCACATAAGTGCTACTATAAGATGTTCAAATGTTCTGATCTGGTTCTCTTTGAAATTATTTGACTATTCCCTCTAAAATGTAACTCACTCATTATTACCCATTTCTGTACTACTCTTAACTTTATCATATATACTATATATGTCTAAATTACACAGTATTTAGCTGTATTTTGCTGTAGGAGAGTAATGTAGTATGTTACTGTATTTTAAAGTTTCATTGTGAAACTTACTGTATATTTCACAGTAAAGATATACATACAATACTATAACATGCTGCCAATAAGTTACTGTAGATTCTACATGAAATTGTTAGAAAGTTGTTGTACTTTTTGCTTCCATAACTTTAATAATATGAACATTCTAAATGCATCAGAGGCTTTAACATGCAGTCAGTGCTGTTGGACCTAAATATGTATTTTTGTTTGTTTTTGCAAAATGAATGATGTTTGGACACATTGATAAAGCACATTGATAAAGCACATTGTTAAAACAACTATTACAATTTCATCATAGATGATAAATATCAGACATCGCTACTCAAAAAAAGTAAGTTATTTGAATTAAATTAGCTTTCCACTATAAAACCAACTTAAAATATTTCAAGCTTTGCATGCATTCAAATCAATATTACTGACCAGATGCAAATGAATAGTTTTGCTATCACGTCAGCATGTCTGTAGATACACTCCACTTTCTTTCCTTGCAGATTTTTGACTCAAAATCTTGGATATCTGCTGTGTCTGCCTGTATTTACATCTGTTTTATTTTTTCTCATCTATTCCAGAGCCTTATGTTTGACCCTGGAATGTCTGCATCATTGGGATGCATGAATTCCAGCGTGAGACAAACTCGGGGCTTATTAATATTCCGGTTCCCTATGCCTGCGCCTGCTCACCGTCCCCCAAGGACAGAGCCAAGAGTGTGCTGAGTGTCATGTGAATGAAATAATACAAAAAAATTAGTTATCGATGGCATGCAGAACCACAGGGCTGAACTGAATCATGTGATCCAGAGCATGCCCGGTTCTTTGCCAGCTTCCAGCGCTGAGCAATCAGTCACAATGGGGTCTGAAACAAGGCCAAAGCCAAGGTCGTTGGTGCTGCTCGGAACAGATCATCACAGCCAGGGAAAACACGATGAGAGACTTAGGAATGTGATTAGGCAGACAGGACGTCAATACGCAGCCTCGTAGCCACACACACACTCACAGACACACACTTAATGGTCTGCTTCACATCTGCGGCTTATGATGGACTGAGATGGAATGCACCGAGGACTGTTTGAAAGAAGTAATTTCAGCAGAGTTTCTGGCTTCCCCTGCAAATCCCAATTTGCAAAAGAATAATATCATCAATCAATCCAATGCTCCAAGATCTCAATCTAATGCTCCATCAGCAGTCAGCCGTCAATCTTCTCACCTGACTACAGTTGTGTGAAGAAATTGGCATTTTAATTAATATGGGAAAAGAACAGTCGTTAACTGAGTCTAATTAGAAATGCATCCCTGAAAACCTACTCAGACATATAGATTTACTCAATCCCACCTATACACACCCCACCCAGGACCCTTACTAACAGTGCTGGGGAAGCTACAGTACTTTGAAATTGTAGCAACTTGTTAAACTGATTTAACCTTTTAAAAAGCAGTGAACTTAATTGAATCATCATTAAACTGACTTGAACTGAATAACAACACCATTGCCTTCTTTATTGCCTGCTAGTCACTGAATTTTCTTGCATAATCAAATAGTATTGAACTTAACAGTTACTGAAGTGTAATCAAGATTGTACTAACTTAATAAAGACACTATTGCATTCTTTATAGCTGAAAATGTTTTAGAAGATTTTTTAGCTGCTTTTCATAATTTAAATTTGTAGAGGACTTATGAGTTTGTGTGATTGATTCTGTTATAATCATTAATGTGAAGCCGCTTTGAAACATTCTGTAGTCAATAATACTGTGCTACATAATCTTTATTTGTACAGTATAGTGCTATAATGCATCACTTCACTCTGTATCATAACTACATCACAAAGCCGTTGAATTCGTTCATTTATGCTGCTAGTAGCCACATTTAAATTGGGGTTGCACAAAATTAAGCACAAGAGACTGCACCCCAAAAAACAAGCTTCGTAGATTTTGAGGGAAACATTTATATTTTAAACAGAAAGCATTTAATATTTTTTTTTGTCAATAAACTAGGTGACAATGGCAGTTTGAGGGCTAAAAATGCAACAATGCAAATGTGAAACAAAAAAACCTGTTACTCTGTGTAATTAAATATAAAAAATAAATAAATAAAAATAGTGACATTATGTGTATTACACATTCAGTCTACATACATGCACAAGAACCAAAACAGCAGGCATCTGGTGATTTTTTTAATTTTTAATTTTTATTTTTTAACACAAAACTACATTGGCAACTACTGGCCTGGGATATATGATACAGTGTTTTCAGTCATGTTCTTGAGTCCGTGTGAATGGAGATGATTTTGATAATTTTGTTGTTTGTCCGCAAAAATGTAAAACAATTTTTTTTATTACATCACAGTCATGTAAACGTTCCCTTAAATTTGTTTCATTTTACCCTTGTACTTGTTTAATTCTACTATGATGCTATTTAAATAAACAGCTTGTTACTGTAAAATATTTCTTTTAAACTAGCTGAGCATAACATCCCTTCAAAGTAAAGTTATTCAGCTGCATCAGTATTTTAGTTAATTACTCCCCAACATTGTTCTCTGTGTGTGGTGGGATGAGGGGATTTAGTCTGAAAGTCCACTGAACCTGTTTTAGGAACAGCAGGTTGCTGTTCTCCATTGTTTACGCCCATTGTTCTACCATGTAAACAGTAAATAAAGGCCTTACATCCAAAGCAGTGAACATTTAAAGTGGATTTCTTCTGGTTGTGACCCCATAGGATTAATTGAGTGTGTGTGCATGTGAGGAGCAAGAGAAAGAAAGAGATCTCTTGTTTTGAATGCTATAGAAAGTCTGAATTAAGATTGTATGGTCTCTATTTAAACCCTATAGTAGATGTGTGGGGTCCCAAAAACCTAGATCTGATGACTGAACATCTGATGACCAGAACTTAATGATCACAAAAATCCCCATGCTTTGTTTCATTTAGTTTTTTTCTGCTGACTCTAAATTCTTTTGATGGTAATGAATAGAACAAAAACAACAACAACATAAAGATAGACATAAATATGCTGCTGCTTAGAAAGAAATATTGTTCTCACATTTTCCCTTTCATTTCTATCAGAGCAGTTGTCAAACGTTTTTTTCTTTTAAGATTAGCTAGACAAAACAAATGGATTTAGTTTCAAGTGTGATGTCAAAGAAAGACACCCAGTTTTTGTTACAGTAATTAGTTATGTCATACAGTGTTTTATCTTGAAACCTCAAACCAAAGCCAAAATTTAGCACTGCTTCATTTCTTTGGTTTTAATTCAGAGGACTGGAGGGAAAACTGCTGCAATCGTTTGTTTGTGTTCATCTGTTTTGTTCCAAAGCTTTCCGGCATTATTAGGACCACCATGGTGGTAGTGCTGATCCCTGACCCCCATTCCCTTTTTTTCATGAGCATTTTACACTCTTTCTTTCAACTCGCTCCCTCGCCCTTCTTATTGGAATGGAGTGTCAAGTATGTGTGTATCTGCACTTGTTATTGTTATACAGTTAATAGCCCTCATGGTTGAGTCTGTAATGCAAGTCTATCATTGTCTGGAAGATAACGATCTTCACAGGTTCTGAGGAGGGTCTTGGAGAACATCCCAGCATTGAGAAGGTCAACAATCACTCTACATATCAGACCTCACCCTTTTTACAGCAGATAATAGCTTTTTCCCCCTCCACAATTTCTCTCTCACTGTCGTTTGAAGAGCTGCTGTCAGTATACTGACATTGATTTCCATATGTAAGCATGTGTGTGTGTGTGTGTGTGTGTGTGTGTGTGTGTGTGTGTGTGTGTGCGTGTGTGTGTGTGGGAGGGACATCGGGCTTCATACATTGAACTGTAAGTATGTGTGGGAAGGAGAAGTTTGGGAAGGTGTGGAGTGGGTCACAAACTAGATGTGAACATTTTCAATTCACACTGGCGGAACCCAGATTATAGCGGTGATGTGTTACATAAATATGCTTCATTTATATCCTTCAGTATGAGAGAGTATTTGCAGCCCTCGTCTAATACCTTCAGAAATGCATTTAATGGAACTGAAGCACAGTGACAGAGCATTAAGTTAAACTCAATTTTTACATTATGAAAAGAAAACATTAGTGCTTTTAGTGCATTCTTATATAGTTGCTAAACTGTTCAGGGTAATGGCTAAGTGAATATATTCTGGCTTCCTAGATGCCTGTTTCTGCCCAAAGTAAAAAGGAAGTTACTATTGTCAGATAAAATAATAAAACATTTCTCAGTGAATATGGGTAATATATATTGGTGCATTTGAACAATTGGTGCACTTGAACAAAACAGATTTATTAAACAGATATTACTACTAATTTTAAAATGACAAATTTTTGAACCATTATTGTAAGTTATTTTGTTAGATTAGCTCCAGATTTGGCTTCAGTACTGACTAAACTAATGCATATGCAGAAATATAATATTGTATAGCATCCTATAGAAAATATTAATTTAAATGAGAGATTTGTGGGGGGTGTACTCATATATGCTGAGCATTATTAGTAGTATTTAATAATAAATGTCATATGTGTGTATTGAGTTTCAACACATGCATTGTGGCGTGTGTGTACATTTGCGTGTGTGGAGGTGAGTGGCCCTCATTAGTGTATAAATGGCATCAGCAGAAAGTTTCATTAGCTTGCACATCAAGCAGCTGACTGGAGCAGGTCAGTACGCATGTGTCTCTCTCACAACACAATAAAGCCTTCAGTCTCTCTCTCTCATTCTCAAGCCCTCTCCGTCCTCGCTACAGCTCTGCTCGAAATATATATCATCCCTGAGCATTACAATCCTCACGGCACATCAAACGACTTCAAAGAGCAACTCCTGTTTGTCTCTCAGCTCTTTCTGGGTTTTCATCCTTCCTCTTTCTCTTACAGAAGCCCTCTCGTTCTCTCTCTCGCTTTCTCTCCCCCTCTCACCTCATGTCCTCCTCTTGATGTCAGTCATGAATAAGGGACGTGTCTGGGTGTTTTGAGAGGGTGAATATGAAAAGGCAGTTTGATGCGTGGACTCCAGCTCTCTCCGTGACTTCTACATGGTGTGTCTCGGCGGAGTGGGTCTGGACTGCATTAAGACATCAACAGAGGTAGAGAAATGCTGATGGGAAGGAGGAGGATGTCTGTGATCTCAGGCAGTGAGCAGCCCACGTCTATATTGCAGATGTCTCTGGCCTCGGAGGAATTCTCCAACTTTCGCTTCTAAGGATGTGTGAAGAGGGAGAGAAACCCTGGAAAGGTGCTGCTCTGTATTTCTTATTGGATATTTTGATGTATGCATATATATTTACATGCACATGAAGTTACTTCTAACTGGTCCAAGCTAGTACAGAATGGTCTTTAACAATGGTGCTTTATATTTGGTTTAGATATCTGGTCAAGCGTACTTGAGCCAGCGGGCCACCTGGGAGCAGAGCAGGGATAATAAATAAGTAGCTTTTGTTGAAGTCTGAGAGGAAAACATGTCATTACGCTAGCACTTCCTGTCAGTGTTTGTCATGTTTCTTGAACAACAAAAAGGACACCAACATGACACCTCTCCAGTTACACTTCACTGTCCGTCCATTGTACCCAGTTGGTCCTTGTGAAATTTTTAAATAAGGTTTTTGTGTCCTCTCTGGGTTTTGTTGTTTTCCATTGTGGCTAATCTGAATGCTAGTGTTCTCCAAAAACACTCACAAAATGCACTGCGATTAAAATGTGCACATTTATAATGCATTGTTATTCTCTTCTGGGGCCAAAATGTTGACGACTCCTCTTCACGAAGACAAATGTTTGTTCAATCAAATTCTCTTCAGAAATTCTCCCCTTAAAAGAATAGTTCACCCACAAATAAATATTCTATCGTCATTTGCTCACCCTGTACTTGTTTTAAACCTTTAGGAGTTTCTTTCTTCTGTTGAACACAAAATCAGATATTTTGAAAAATCTTGGAAATCTCTAACCATTGACTTCCATAGTATTTGTTTGTTTTTTTTCTACTATGGAAGTCAGGGGTTACAGGTGTTCAGGCTTCTTCAAGATAGCTTTGTTTGTGTTGAACAGAAGAAAGAAACTCATTGAGGTTTGTAACCACTTGAGTAAAGATTATTCATTTCAGTGTTTTTACGGATAATGTTTGGATTCTGACAGAGTAACATGTGATGGGCTATTTCAACAAATAAATATCAAAGATGACCAGTTTTTGATATAAAATGCTGAAGTTTGCATCCCTGCACCAAAAATGGTTGATCATTATTAAAGATCATGCTGTTTACTGTATAACTTCCATGTGTGGGCATAAGTGTCAATTAAAATACTCACTATAGTTTTATTTGACTTCATGTTTAGGCTATATGTAGATACAAACACCTAATTTACAAGAAAAAGTGTCTAGTCGGGGGTGGGCTAGATCTTTCAGACCACTGACTCAATGTTTTACCACGTCCCTGCTAAGCACGATCATGAATTTGTAATGGTATAAACAATTATAGGGAGGTCAAAGTTATTCAGATTCCTGCAAAATATTTTTCAGCCCCCTTGAACTTTTTTCTAGTAGTATCCAAGTAAGCACTTCTCAGACATTTATGCAAATATACACAAAACTGCAAATCTTTTACCTTTAGGCTTGCAGAATCTAAAGCAATGCGAATGTAAAACACTCTGGCTGCAGAGTGTGAAAGGTATCTACCACCCACTCATCTTCTTTAATTGAAGGACAATGGTCTTAATGGACTTTCATTATGAGAGTGAATGTCAGTGCCTGCCAAAAAGCTCTATAGCATGACTTAATTTAAAACTTATACAGTACATCAACTTTACAATACTTGCACATCGCTTACTCAATGGCTTTCAAACCTGACCTGACAGGAATCGCACACAGCCCAGCTGAGAGCCACATAAAGTGGCCATTAGAGGTGGTCACCACAGGTGTGCTGTAGGGCTATTATGCAAGAGTTGCAGAGACAATATAAAGAGACAGGCTGTTTGTTGAAAAAGAATATGAAAAAAAAACATAACATGGAACCTGTGGGAAAATACATGCTTTTTAATTAAAAGAGCCAATTCATTTAGTAGAAAAACCATCACTTTGTCTTTCCAGAAGTACTTACTCAACTTCAACTCTGCAAAAAAAAAAAAAACACCCTTTCAATCTGATAAAATGGACAGTCAAATTAATGATGGCATTATATTGGCCATTTGATGTATGCAATTATGTAATTATTAGATTGTAAGTAATATTTCTGGGGGTTACATCATTAGGAGTGACTCCAGGCACTCATTCAGCTGATTCATTAAAAGGCATTGATTCAAGAGCCAAAGAAGATTTATGAGTGAATACATTTTTTCAACTGATTGATTCAAAACCACTCAATCATAAAAGAATGAAACAAGTGATAGGTGAACGATTCATTTGAAAAATCCACTCAAACTATTTGTAGTAGTCACTCTTTTAATGAGCAAATCACTGAATTATTCAGTCAAATGAATCGTTCAAATCTGCTTTCATTCAGGAACAGAAGAAAAGACATTGGCTGCATCCAAAAATCACATACTATTGTACACAATCACATTAATGTATGTACTTATTTCGAAAAACAATAACACTGATCACTATGAATTTGGACATACTTAATTTTTGCATACATAAATTTGGTCCTGCTATACAAAACGAGAGCATGCTGTTTCAGATGCAGCCTGCAAGTAATTTGGATATATTGACTCAAATTATTTGGTCAAAATGCAGATCATTTTGACTTTAGAAAAAAAGTGATGGTTTTATGAGTGAGCCATTGAGCCATTATAAAAAAGAAGAAGCAAATCAACTTACTCAAATGATTCATTCAACAACAAAATTGGAAACACCACTATGCGTTTCTGTGGCTCTGTTTACAACTTATTTAGAGGTCAAAGATATTGTCTAAAAACATTTTAACTGTTGTAAACAATAAAAATGCAGTTCTACAGGGAAACGAAAAGCAACAGTGTATCCTCGATTACAGGAGCTGTGGCAGCAGCACAGCCTCCCAGACACAGCTGATTATAACCTGTGTATCTGATTCCCTGACCTTGACTGGGATTTCCTGGAGACAAGCTTGCGGTGTCAGCCATCGTCCTGTCACCCTGACCTCAATAAGTAATTTAAGTTTTTCCCCGATAGTCAAAGGTAAGTCAAACCATTTACTTATTTATTTATTTATTTTTTTAAGATGTATGGAGGTGTATGCACGTGGACAACCTCGGCTCCTGAAGAAGCTCGTCAAGGGCACTTGCGGCTGCAGATGCTGTCATTACATCCAATCAAGGTGAAATCCACAGAGGGGAATATTCCAGACCCATTTAAGTCACAACTGAAGAGAGAGAGAGAGACGGAGGGAGCAAAAGAAAAGAAAAAACAGACAGTGGATGGAAAGGAATGTGTAATGTTTATTAGTTAAGACAGGAGGAATTTCAATGTCTCTGCTCTAACAACAGCAATGTCAAGCTGGCAAAGGGGTTGTGTTTATATTACACAACTTTACATGACCCAGATACTTAACATCATCTCTCTTTACTTCCATCCATCTCCTGCTCTCGCTTCAGTGCTCTCTCTCTGTCACGCATACTATTTAGACAGATATGCAGATGATTTGAAAAAATTAAATTAAATAAATCACATTCAAATATATATAGCATTAATATGTTAACACATGGCACTAATCTGAAAAGGATAACACAGTAATATTTTTTTAATTAATTAATTTAATAATTTAAATAATTACATTTATTTAATGGGCAGCACGGTGGCGCAGTGGATAGCACAATCGCCTCACAGCAAGAAGGTCGCTGGTTCGAGCCCCGGCTGGGTCAGTTGGCATTTCTGTGTGGAGTTTGCATGTTCTCCCTGTGTTTGCGTGGGTTTCCTCTGGGTGCTCCGGTTTCCCCCACAAGTCCAAAGACATGCGGTACAGGTGAATTGGGGAAGCTAAATTGTCCGTAGTGTAGGTGTGTGAATGAGTGTGTATGGATGTTTCCCAGTGATGGGTTGCAGCTGGAAGGGCATCCGCTGCGTAAAACATATGCTGGATAAGTTGTCGGTTCATTCCGCTGTGGCGACCCCAGATTAATAAAGGGACTAAGCCGAAAAGAAAATGAATGAATGAATGAATGATTTATTATTTGATCATATTTCACCCCAGCTTCTTGCCATAAAATCATGGTTTTAGCTGGTAAATATATTTCTAAAGGAGCTATTGACATGAAATTCAACCAGATTTTGGTAAAAACCCAAACAAAACTGTATTTTCATAAACTAATGTTAACTAACATAAACAAATGTACTGTTCAATGTTTGTTCATGATAGTAAGTGCATTAACTAGCAGTAACTAATACAACTTTATTGTCAAGTGTTACCTTTAATAATTCATGTTTTGTCAGGTCACCTTCACTTCTTTTTTAAATATACATCGTTTCCTGTCATTCTCACCTGCAACACATTCCAAAAAAGTTGGGATAGGAGCAGTTTAGGGCTAGTAATCAGGTAAATTGGTTATATAATGATGTAATTTGAAACAGGTGATGTCAACAGAAAATTGTAATTATGATTTAGTACAAAAAGAGCATCCAAGAAAGGTCTAGTCCTTTAGGAGCAAATATGGACAGAGGATCGCCAGTTTGAGAAACATGAGAAAGTTATTGAAATGTTTAAAAGGCACCTAGGATAAAAATCGTCTTTTGTAAGCTGTTTGGACAGAACTGTGTGTAGGTATAGTGTGTCCACAGTCATATTGGAGTGATATAAAGACAATAAGTCTCTTTTTTTTTTATTTCTTGACATTAAAATAGGATGCAAATCCCTCCCATTTTGAGGCCGACCGCAACTTGATGTAGGAGTGCCGTTTCCCCGCCCACTGAATTGATTGACAGCCATGTATTAACATGTCAATTATAAAAGATGATTCAATCCCAGTTTGTGGACATTAAATCAGGTTTATTTTCTACATTAACATAACGGATGTCCATACAGCAGTGGATATTAACGTGTATCCATTGGGAAAGTTCTTACTGCAGTATTTCTCACAAACTTTACGTTAGATCTGCTTCCTTCATGTCTGTCTGATATCTGATGCAGCAGAGGCAGAGATTGACAGGCACTGACAGGCACGTGGGAACGGTGGGCGGGGAGAACCAGCATTAAAGGCACAGGCCACCAAAACAGCTATATAGTGTTCAAAGCAAAAAAGCCAACATTCTAAATTCTATAATAAATAATCTGATGGGTGTTATGAGTTGAAACTTTAGACACATTCTGGAGACACAAAAGACTTCTCTTAAATTTTGAAAAAGGGGTAAACTAGCTGCCCTTCAAAAACATTGTTCCTCAAAGAAAGATAAGACATTTGGATATTTCACCTTCAACAGTGCATATCACAATTAAAATATTCAAGGAATCTGGGGGAATTTCAGTGCATAAAGGACAAGGGTGCAAGCCTAAGCTGAACAACAGTGATCTCCGACCACTCAGGCGGCACTGCATCAAGGATCGCCATTCATCTATAGGAGATATCACCACATGGGCTCAGGACTACTTTGGCAAACCTTTGTCAAGTACCACAATATGTAGTTACATCCACAAATGCCAGTGAAAACTGTACTGTGCCAAAAGAAAGCCATATGATAACAGTGTCCAGAAGCGCCATCCACTTCTCTGGGCTTGGATTTATCTGGGATGGACCATCACACAGTAGAAACGTGTACTGTGGTCAGATGAACCAGTATTTCAGGTATTTTTTGGGCGAAATGGACGCTGTGTACTCCAGACCAAAGAAAAAAAAGGATCATTAAGACTGCTTCCAGCAAAAGTCCAAAAGCCAAGGTCTGTCATAGGCTTGTGTCAGTGACTTTGGCAATGGTACTTCTGTGATGGCACCATTAATGCTGAAAAGTACATACAGATTTTGGAGCACAATTTGCCTTCTTTTCCAGGGACACCCATGCATATTTCAACAAGACAATGCAAAACCACATTCTGAAAACATTACAAAGTCCTGGCTGCGGAGGAAGAGGATACAGGTACTTGACTGGCCTGCCTGCAGTCCCAACCTGTTTCCAATAGAGAATGTGTGGCGCATTTTGAAGCACAAATTATGACAATGAAGACCCCATACTGTTACTCACCTTAAGACTTGTTTGCAGGAAGAATGGGACAAAATTACACCTAAAACACTTCATCACTTGGTGTCTTCAGTCTCTTAACATCTTTTTTAGTCTTGTGAATTGCAAAGTGATAAATGCTTTACATTATTTTAAATTTTTTTTATTTGGGGGAGGGGCGGGGAGTAAATAATAATAAAAAAAAAAAAATAAATAAAAATCATAAATTATGAATATATGTATATATATATACAAATATGAACACCAAATGACATGAACACTAAATTAAGAATCTACAATAAATATAATAAAAACAAAAAAGCATTCAAACAGATTCACAATTTCTTAACAAGTTTGCTACATCCATATGACAAATTCCCATTGTGAAGGTTTTTTTTTTTTGCATTCCCTCTCTCTTTCGTTCTGTTTCTAGCGCAGTGTCTCTATAATTTCTAAAGATTATCAGTCACTGCGCAGTCCGTCTTCTGCTGGGCTGCCGTTCTCCAGGGAGCACAAACATCTCTATCCAAGCCAATCATGCATTCAAACCTCGAGCTAGAAAACACACTCAAGTAGCACAGGAGTCAGACTGTGTGTGTGCGTGCTACTGTCTAGAAGCTTTGCGCCCTCTGAGAGTAGAGAATGCATCCCAGATCTAGCGGGAGTCTGCCAAGCACAGATAAACATGCAAACGTGTAAATAACTGTGCATATTATCACCCCGCCGGCTTCTGCTGCACCTCTTGTTTATTGCCATTTTGTCCCCTGGTTGCAAACAGTCGCAATGATAAGCATAAGAGTGAAATTTTCTCTCTCTCTCTATCCTGTGGGAATTCTTTGACTTGTGGGGATCATTTATGTCCTTATTAAAAAAAAAAAATCTGTACACTCTTCCCTGGTGGCTGGAATGAGGGACTACAGATTAGTGGCAACATAATCATCATTTCTCCGTCTGTTTGTCCAAGAAGCTGTTGGATGACTGCGCAGGAGAGGGCACCATGTGCGTGTGTGTGTGTGTGTGTGTGTGTGTGTGTGTGTGTGTGTGTGTGTGTGTGTGTGTGTGTGTGTGTGTGTGTGTGTCTACATGGTTGTTAGCAGTTAGAGCTACATGTTCAGGATTGCTGGCGTCAGAGAGAGCGGACCCCCTTGGGGAAGTCTGATTAGTCAGTAACACACGTAGCCTAGTGTAGCGTGGCTGATCCAGAATCTGGACCCGCTGAAATAACACATTCTGATGAGGCGTGGAGAATTACTGTCTGGACACAAGCACATCTTCCAGCAGAACTCAGCTCAGCTGAGCCTCAAAGTTTTGTGGAGATTTACTGATAAAAACTGCATTTAAGAAAAAGGTTTCCTATTTGGTAAACTGTATTACTAAAATAACTTTTCTAATATAAAAAGAATACTTATTATCAATCTTTTGACATGGGTTAAACATATTTTGTCGATTTTCTATTAATGTATGCTATTGATCCAGTTGTGAATACAGAGGTCTGTTGCAGATATGTTTTTACATTAGAAAGTTTGTGTTTAGTGATGAGCAAACTTTGAGTTTTCAGGCTCAAGAAGGTGGATTGGTTTTGATTGGGTTCCTTCACTTTAGTAACTTAAGATACATGGTTAAACTAATCTGGAGCAGGTTTTATTCTAGGTTAGAGATCGCAAACCTAAACTGAACTAATCAGCTGTGAGAAAAGTGACACATATATCTGATGCAATAAAGCCACTCCTAGTCCCCCATATGTCTTTTATGATTCCAAAATAAAACCTTTAACAAAAAAATAATTTTTGAATTAAAGTTGTCTTTTGTTGATAATCACTTATTTATATAATATTTGCAAATTATATAATAATATATTAATATAAAACCCTTTTAAAGAGCCCCTATTATGGGTTTTTGAAAACAACTTTCAATGCAGTTTGTAACACAGCTCTGAATGAAAACATCCAGCTGAGGGTTAAATCTGAAAGTGCACCGTGTTTAAAACTATTGATTATTAAATGAAAGAGTCGAATGAATGATTCGTGTTGTGTTCGGATTTTTTGCCTGCACGTATCGACGTTGATACATGACATTGCCAAATATGAACTGCCAGATCAGGTAAAAGGTGAACGCGCACTTCCCTTCAAACACTAACGGAGTGCAGAGGATCATGGGATTGGTCATGAGGCGAAGATTACTATTACTGAGAGATGACCAGAGATGCGGCTGTGGGCAATAAAGGGTTAAAGTTCATTTTCACAACAATACCACAGTATAATCAACCGTGTGCTTTGTTCGTTCCTGTGCTTTTTTTATGGTTATTACCTACTCTGCAATAGGGGATTTGCCAGCCGTTTTATTATTAAAAGATGGATCAGCAAAGACTATGGGACTTTATCAGACTTTGACTAGGATTTTGTGAGTAACAGTTTACATGGACCAGTTGCATCTTCCTCCAGATCCTGTAAGTGTTTCTCATTCCTACACAACCTAAAAGTGTGATTAAAATGGTTGCCTCATTTTCAGTAGTTTGCAAAATATGTATTTAATTGTGTGTTGTAACTTGCAATCGCTCTGTGCGGCGTGTAATCACTTACAGTGCTTGTAATGTATCTCTCAGGTTAAATCTTTATGGGCTATTCACATATCTCGTCCTTCTTCCTTTACCGATTTAAATGCTTTTCTGACCATGTGATTCCTTGCAGTTTGTCGTTGCTATGGTCACCATCAGCTGTCCCTATACGTGTGGCATGGTCAATTTTCAAAATAGTTCAACTTTTGCCACTGTGTGGGTTAATACTGAATGTGTGTTGTTGTTATTATTTGGGTTAAGAATAGAGCAATATGCTGGTGTTTAACTGCATTGCTTTAATGCACTCCTGCATTGGGCTCTCACATATAATCCGTACTCTTACTACATCATAACCGTGGTGGGCGTTTCTGGGTCATCGGACCAATCAACGCAGATTAGCCTCACGCAAAGGAGGGGTTGAGGAACAAATTAATCCCTGAACAAATCATATTGGAGTTTTACTGAATAATAAAGTGTGCAGATATAATATTTATAACAAGCACAACTATAAGCAACTAGGCCAACTTTAAAATTGATGTTTCATGTTTTCTACTGTAAGTTGTCTTGCTGTTGGCAAACTTCCACAAGCAGTTATTATCCCATGAGGACATGGAAAAGGATTTGTTAATGGCAATGAAACAAAGACAAAATGTAAATACTGAAAGTCCAGATTACTTTCATATCACACGCATTCATAATTTATAGAACATACTTGATGGTTGCAGAGCATATGATTTCAGACACCGCCAGTAGCAACACAAAACACTTCAATGAATAAATCAATGGCTCACTCATATACAATATCACTTGTTTTTGCTCCTGAATGAATCATTGTATTTGATTAATTCAGTGAATAATTCATTCAGTTGATTTGCTCATAAACCTGACATTTACTACTCCCTAAATTTAAGAATCTCATTAGTATAAGCGCACAACTTGTGTGTGCGTGCATGTGTTGGTTTTACCTGCGTAGACATCAAAGTTCAAACGCACCTGTGTTAAAGCATTCCGTCCAGTCGCCACCACAGGGGCTTAGCAAGAAGCTTCTGCGCTAATACCTGCTATCACTTTTACACACAAACACACCCCCCCCTTTCACTTGTCCTGTGTGACACCTGTAGCGCTGTTTTCCCTCTCTCCATGTGCCGAAACAGGGATTTGACTATCATCACACACTGACACTAAGCCTGCTGTCAGGATGAAGCGCTGCCTTGAGATCCTATCACATTCATAACATTGCATTCATTCCCTGCTTTTAACAATCCAAAACCTTGTTGTTCTCACCCTCTCATAGTCCTGCTTTTAGTCTAGTGTTGTCAGAGGATTGGATTTATACAAAGAAATGGGACTGTTTTAAAGGGACGGCAGCCATGACTTAATATAATGTTACTCCAGCAGGCCTAATGTATTTTAGTGGCAACCAAGAACATATTCAAAATGCGACACTGGTTTCAGAAACCTACAGCCTAAGTCCATTAGAGTAATCTTTCAGTTTGTCATTCTTCTCCACTGCATGCTTGTTTTGGGACCATTTCGAAAAGTTAAGGAGTTGTGGACTAAGTGGACTGTTTACCTTCAGCCTGATGCATCTCTCCCTTGATGACTATCTATCTTTCCGCACGTTTTATTTCATTATTGAGTTGTTTTTCTATCGGTGTGTGGCCACGTCCTTGAAAACCAGAGGGTGAAAGAAACAACTGATCGAAACGGAGCTTATAAATCATTTGAATTGACTTTTGAAGTGCACTTCTCTGTCTCTCCCTCTTTCGTTCTCTTTCTCTCTATCTATTCATTGGGTGAGATTAGTGCAGTTTAATGACTTTTTAATGCTTCACTGCATGAGGAGTAAGAGTAGGAAAGAGTGACGTGTACAGGGGCGTCAGAAAAGCCCCGCAGACAAATTTGTCTGATCAACAGTGCAGGGAACGTTGTTACGCATAATGAAAGCGCTGAAACAATTCCAGATGAACTTCTCTTCATTACTTGCTCTCACTCTCTCTAACTCTCTCTTTCTTGTTCGGTCTGCCTCTATATTAGTGAAGTGTCTTAGCCAATTTGATACTAAAATTTAAAATTGCAACAATACTTCTACACTAGTGGCTGCTTTTGAACAATCTCATATGCAATCATACATCACAATAATATACCTAAACGCTTCAGATGTTTGACTTGCCTGGGTCAGAGCAGTCACTTATGTCTTAAGTAGATGTAAACTGGTGGGATTTGTGTGTAAATATGTAGTCTGCCATAGACCAAAAGTATTGCTCATATTGCTTTAGAATGACATGAGGGTGAGTAGACGCTTACTAATTACTGCCTAATTATACTAATACCTCATGCCAATGTAGCAACACGAGTCAAATGCACTTTGTCAGATTGATCATTTTGGATAGGTAAACATACTTGGTTGTGATTTAAGTTAATGTAAACACTTGGGACTTATTTTTGTTTGAATAACAGATCTGCGGATTAGGCATTGTAAATGCACCCAAATGACTGCCATGGCCAATATGCCATTAATATTAATTGAAGAGCATTACTGATCAAAACAAACTTACTTGCTGCTTTTAATTTACTTCTGTTTTAAATTGATTGCTTACTTGAATAATAATTTAAAGTACATGTTCACACAATTAAGAAATGCATTCAGGCAACATCCCAGTTTCACTTAAAGGTGCTAATATTTATTGTTATAGTTCATGCCTTAAAGTCAGCATGGAAAAATGTGTCATTCATCTCGCTGTGAACGATACATACATGCATTTTGTATAGTTTCTTTAATGAAAATATAATAACTAAAACTTTGTGAATTTGGTGATTATTGTTATTATGATTGTTATTATTATTATTAATTTGACTACTACATTTACTAATTTATATCCAAAGTGAATTACAAGTGGGGATAAAAGAGGCAATTAAAATAATTATAGTAGCAGTATAGCTATATAAATGTTATAACAAGTCTAAGAAACGGAATGTTGCTAAGAAAGTATCTGGTGCATATGGAGTTTGTCACCTACATACGGTTTTGTCAAGCCCACTCACCTGCGTGAAGCACACAGAAATATGGATTGTATATAAGAAAGTGTCTGGTGTAAATACTTTTTTATTATTCCTATACTTATTATTGTGGTTACTGAAAGTGTGGATTTGTTTCCAAAAGTGTCCACATAGAATGGCATATGCTATTATTTGTCACAGATGGAATGCAAAAGAAACCCAATTCTGGTAGCAGAAAAGAGTGCCAACCTGATTTCACCAGGTAGAATATGTTCTTGGATTAACATCTATGTTGATGCTGGAACAACATTCCAATCAGTCAATCAGAATTAAGGGATACGTTTACAGTTTATGTTAAGTTTAGGATTACGGTTAGGTTTATGCACTTCTACATGATTGTTATCCAACTATTATTCCCCTTTGGTTTTGGGAATAGTTTACAGTTATGGTTGAGTTTAGGGGTAGGGAATAGTTATGGATTACATTTTCGAACAAAACTGATGTTCCAGGATCAACATAAATGTTAATCCAGGATCGCATTGTACTTGGCAAAATCATAAAACGCCAGAAAAGAGATATATATATTCTCTCTGCTTTCAGTGCATCAGTCACGTCACATTTTTCAGAAAAAAAGGGAACACGTAAACGCAATGCAATAAATATAAAACACACCCCAAAACAAAAACAAGTCTAGGTGTGCACCAAATCTGCTAGTATGCAAAGCATTTAATTCAGTTTCTTTTTACAATAAATAACAAGCTCAAATTCAGATCTGCCTTAAGCCAACATTAACCGATGGACAGTCCCTTCCTCTTTTGAGATAATCCATTTCACACATATAGTGTTTAATGACACAATACAGAAGAAACAATCTGCCATTACTTCAACTACATTGTAACTTTAAATAAAAGATTAGTTTTCAGTAGTACTTGTATTTTTGCTACAGCATAGTATAGTGAATTTCAAACAGCACAGCATAAAGTTAGCATCGCCAAGGTCATTGGTTTGATTCCCATGGAATGCATGAATTAATAAACTGTACACCATGAATGCAATGTTAGTCACTTTAAATAAAACTGTCTGCCAAATGTGTAAATACATTACAATTGTGAAATTTCACTGATATTGGTATTATCTATAGAATTTGTAACAACTATTTACTCATTCTTTTCTTTTCTTTTATTTTATTTTCTTTCTTTCCTTCTTTCTTTCTTTCTTTCTTTCTTTCACAAATACACTGAATTTAACTGACGCAAAGAGGAAAATCACCGCTGGCGTGAAATGCCATCCTCGGTGCCGCATTCACACTCCAGGGATCGTATACAAAGAGCGTCCTTGCCAAACAATAACACATGACAAACAACTCCCTCAATATCAGCTGAGGATGCTGAAACTGTGTAAGCCGATCACCTCATTTAAGATTCACAGCTGCATAGTGCATACAGTTACTGCCCAGTGCGATATAAATATTGGAACGCCTGCTACGATGACACTTCAAGCGTTCTTAACCTGTTTGACTCAACCCATTCTTTCTCACTCACTTTCTCATTCAAACACGCATGCAAATACACACACAAATCCAGAGGTAATTGAGGACGGCAGTAAACAGATGGCTCAGATGACTGAAGTGACACATCATAGCGGGGTGGGAGGGGTGTTTACTGGGACAGACCCAGGAGAGAGACACGCAGACAATGACAAGACAGACAGACCTTTGATACTGAAAAAATCAACTCATTATACTATAGGTTTACCATTCACGTTAATAAATAAACCAATACGTCAAACTTCTCAATGCATTTATCTGTTAAAAGTAAAATTGATACTACTGTATGGATGCCCACATTAGGGCTTATCACACCCCACTTATCCTCAGGTTATTGTTGTACTAAATCCTGCTTTTAAGCCACATTATAGAAACTGTTCACACAAGTTAGAAGCAAGGTTAATGTGACATCGTCTTGTTAAGTACACTCAAGTTAAAAGAACTTCATGACTTCATACGTTACTAAATGCATTGCATTGGTCTGCGCCTCACATTTTTAACCAGAAAACCCATAGAAATCTGTGGGAATAGTGTTGTTAAATATTCTAATAGTTCTTACTTTTTTTATACCTTGCATTTTCTCGTTTATGTAAAAGTACTTAATTATTACTGTATATGAATTCTGGTATATAAGTAAACTTGCCTTGAAATGAAGCTAAAAAATATAAACAACTACATATTCGTGTTAATATGCTATATTGTTACTTTAAAGGTGCAGTATGTAAATTTGACACCCAGTGGTTAAACTAGGTATTGCACTCCTTGATCAAAACAAACGCAAGCACAGGTTGCCAGATTGAGGACAGGAGCAAGTGATTTAAACCGTGTTCTGAATAAAAAGCAACAGCACCTGATGATTTCCATATTAAAATGAGTTTTTAATAGCTTAATAGTGGATTACTACATATTAGATACGGCTTCTATTTCTAACAGGCGAACAACTGAAAACTGACAATGATCATCTCAGGTAAACCTCATGTGCTTTATTCAGTGTTAAATGCTAACAATGTGAGTTTGAATGCCATTTAACATGCCATTTATTGCCATGTACTGAAAGCAGCAGCAGATAGTTCACCTCAGAGCTTGAAAATAAAATAAACTGTTTGAAATTGAACTTTAGAACTCAACACATATGAATGATTCAGAATGTACATTAAACAATGTTAAGGTTAATAAGGTTAATATGTATTAAATAGATTATAAACCTTACCATTTCATGAGTGAGTGCATATTCTGTGCTTCTGAATGGCTGTAATCAAATTTGTGTCATGTTTTGTCCGGTGCAAACAGCCAAATTGCTCATCACTGCGTATCCCGTCACAAAGCATGTTGTTAGGACATGCGGTTACAATGTAACCTGCTCACCTAATGTTTAGGTCCGTAATTGATATTTAATTTGCTAATTAATAACCATGTGAAACTTAATCTGCGTCCCATTGATACATTTGCAAACAACTTTACTTGGACCCATTGTACAAGCTTTGGACCCATTGTGCACTTTTTTACAACTCATCCTATATTGACCATGTGTTGGGTCAGTAGACGAGAATAGGTGGTGTTTTGTGACTGTTCAAATCTGTTTACAGTAAGAAAGCAATCTGAACAAATGTGTTTTTGACTTCTGGAAGTGGTCAAAATTGAACTAGTTCAAAGACCCAGTTTTAGACCCTGTTTACACCTGCATTAGACATCTTGTGATCAGATCAATAAAAATTTATATTTTTACCAGGTTTAAACTTGGCCAAAGTGGTCAAAACTGGACAAGCTTAAAATGTTTTAAAACGTTTACACCTTTATCAAACGTCATCCTCTTGTGATCAGACCAATGGCAATGTTTCTTAATAGCAGGTGTAACCGGGACCAAATTGGTCAAAAGTGCATTACCTCTAAATGTTTTAGATCCTGCTTACACCTGTATTTAGTATCATCCATATTTGATCAGGCCAATGAAAATGTATCCTAATGCAATTTGTAAACAGGTCCAAAGTGGTCAAACCTGGACAAGCTGAAAATATTTTGAACCCTGTTTACATCTGCATTAAACATCATCTACTTGTGATCGAACCAGTAAACATGTATCTTAATACCAGGTGTAAATGAGGCCAAAGTGGTCAAAATTAGACGAGATCAAAATGTTTTGAACCCTGTTTACATCTGTATTAAATGTCATCCACTTGTTTTATTGGATCAGTAAATATGTATCTTAATGCCAGGTGTAAACAGGCCTAAAGTGGTCAAAGTGGATTACCTCAAAATG
>CAIGQW010012753.1:219707-230860 GCA_903798125.1 Danio choprae | reverse complement strand
ATATATATATATATATATATATATATATATATATATATACACACACCACACTGATAATGACATTTTAAGTTTGTAGTTATATTGCCTGCAAGATTTAGTTTTTCATTATTCACTTATCAACTATAGAATCCAAGTACCTCTGTGGTGAGGAAGAGACAACTGACTCTGATATGCCTCATTGAATACATGGGAGAGAGTGGGCAAGAGCTAATCTCTGACTACTATGTAAGTATTGTTTAAAAAGCATAGTTTGACTTTTTTTGTTGTTGTTGAAAAAGTGCTCAGATATCAATCTTATGAGTTATAGTACGGAGCTGGAGTTGGGGATTGGTTAGCTTGTCTTAGAACAAATACTGTCATTGGGTGGAAATGGCTAGTCTGGCTCTGTCAAAAGTTCAAAACACACCTACAAATACCCAAATGTATGTGCAGGAACCAGGGTGTCAAGTTAACCTTTTAGTCTTCCAGTTGCTTGTAGACTTGATTTAAAAAATACTGTCATATTTTTCACCTGCATTTTCAGTTTTGCCACTTATTGTTCTGTTTATTGTCATAGAGGGAAAAACGGAGAGCAGTGTCCATGAGGACTTGAAAATGCGCAATATTCAGATATACGTCTGCTGTGAACCAGATGCGGTGGGCATCATCATTGAGGGAATCCCAGTGCTTACTGATCTTGGAAATCTGGCCAGGGCATGTTGCCTGCTTCTGGGGATGACATATGCTCTGAACCTGCAGTATCCACCACAACTCTGCATAACATTTGAGGTGTTCCAAAGACCTTTTGTGGGACTAGACACACTGCAACCAAAGCCTTCCTCCTAATTCATGACACTCAAAAACAAACATCTGAGTTAGTTGGTCAAATGCCAGCCTCACAATAAATGGCAATCTTGTGTTTTTGTAAAATTTTCAATTGTTAATTGGCTGCAGCTCAGAGGTTCTGTTTCTGTCACTCTTGTTTGATGGGCAGTTTAACTTAGAGCAACGTGGTAGTCAAGAACACACTTCTTCAGTTCCTGGATAAGTCTGCAGCTTTTGGGCACTTGATGTGCTGAAGTTTGTTTTGTTATGTCAAATGCTGAGGTCAGAGGCCCTTTATTTTATTTTATTTTAATGTCAAATGTTTTATTGGAATATAGCACTGACTGTACTTCAAACATGTTCTTGTATTAGTTTAATAAGTATTAGTACATGCGAAGATATACTGTAGTGCACTAAAGTCAGTTCGTTTATGTAAATTGCTCAGGTCAAGAGTCACTGTATTTTAATGTCAGTGTTAAGACATTTTGCACTTTAAAGGTGTTCTATGCTGCACTTAAAGATGAGGTTAGAAGTTTCTGTAATTTTTAATGTTAAAATGTTTACAACATTAAAATTAATTATAGAAACTTAGTGCACCCAGTTGTTTCTATATGGCAACTGTTATGGAGTAATAAACAATGGAAATGAATACCTCTCTTTTCTTCTTAAGTAAAGTTATGGCAATGCTAACTAATTATTTCAATTGGATTGAAGAAATAATTTGTCTAAATTAAGAGTAATAGAGAAAATGATTTAACTGAAATTAAAAAGTAATTTATTTATTTTAAATGTTACTTATTTTAATTAAGTATTATTTGGTCAATATACTGATCTTTGTCACAATGGTTAAACTCAAATGTTTTGCTTTATATTGTAGACTCAACTTAATTTTTTAGCATAGAGTAAAATTAATAATATTGATTTTTACCAAATCAAAAAAACAAGAAGTTCGCTAAACTTACAAAAAGTAGTTGGAAAATGTTGCCTTAATTTTTTTGAGTTTAATCTAAGTAACAGTTTTTACAGTGCAGGGTATGCCAGATGCTAGACAGTATTCGATTGGTCAAGATTTGATGAGAAAATGTAGTATAAGGTTGATCAATTTAGGCAGAAGTGACAAATTGCAAGCTTTACATGTGCATATTAGTTTTATATCTTCTAAACGCAAATTTTGTCACTGTTTTGGAGCACACTAGCTAATAGATATCCTTAAAACTAACAGATTGAAACTAACATCTAAAAATTATCTTAATTTTCACAAGACCTTTAAGGTGAATTCTTGAGTCTTGCAAAATCACAAGTCAAAAATTATGAACTGGCATCATGGCAAAGACAAAAGAAATTAGTTAATAGAAATTAATTATTATTACAATTCGGTATAAAAATGTGTTTAAACAAATCTTCTCTCCATTAAACAGCATTTGGAAGATATTTGATATTGAAAAAGAATTAAAATTTCACAGGAGAGCTAATAATTCTGCCTTCAACTGTAGATATAATGCATTGAATTATTAGCTCAGTCCTAATTTAATTATTTTACTGTCATTACTTGGCTGAAGCTCTCTCTCTTCCATAGCATTAGCAGCATGCTTGGCTTGCAGGTGGATTTTACAATTTGAAGTGGTATATTGTGCTGTCACAACACAGTTAGCATGCAACAGCAAGCCTGGATAGACATTCTCTGCTTGCAATACAGACAGTGCTGTTGATTATAATGGGAGCAATCCAGTCACGTCGCTCAGCTTTTTTGCAGTGTAGCCACACTGTCACATGCTGATTTGGCCTACGTGAACAATATAGGGAAGAGATGGGGGGGGTTTCAGCTGGAATTATGGGTGAATAAAGAATACATATCATTTAGCCACAGATTTGCTGTAAATTACTTATTGAATATATGTATTTTCCATTTCCTTGGCACATTTATTGTTCCATAACGGTCCATTTTAACCACATTAGAAGGAGAAAGAAAGAAAGAAATCTAAATAATGTAATACAAAATAATAATGACAAAGAAAGTCTAAATAATGAAATCTTTTTAAATGATGTGTCAATTAAGTTAAGTCAATTATGATGCAAAAAGCATTTTTTTATTTAAATTATACTGATCTTTGTCTTTTTATATTAGTTTTGCTCAAGTTGACAAATATGTATGCAATAATTGTATGTAATTAATAACAAAAGTGTCTTAATTTTAGCATTTTGTCTTTATCTATACCCTAACCCTAACCCTATATGTTTGACTATTTATGTCATCAACTCAATTTGATATCATAATTATGACTTAATATCATTTTGACTATTCAGAGTCAATGTTTATTTACAAAAACATAAATGGGCAGAAATTGGCTTCCATAAAAATCGGTCAGAGGCGACACGGTGGCTCAGCGGTTAGCACTGTAGCCTCAATGCAAGAAGGTCGCTGGTTCGAGTGTAGTCGACATTTCTGTGTGGAGTTTGCATGTTCTCCTCATGTTCGTGTGGGTTTCCTCTGGCTGCTCTGGTTTTCCCTACATTCCAAAGTCCTGCACTATACTGGAATTGAATAAACTAAATTGGCTGTAGAAAACATATGCTGGATAAATTGGCGGTTCATTCCACTGTGGCAACCCCAAATGAATAAAGGGACTAAGCCGAAGGAAAATGAATGAATGAATGAATGAATTAATGTAGTTTTAAAAAAAAGAAAATCAGTTGCTTTTGTCTATATTTAGATTATTGAATTAGTGAATCAGATCAATGTGATGTATTTATGAATAAATTAATTATTTATTGTTAAAGTTAACAATATAAATTTGTAAAAAGATTTGGTTCAAAATGATTTTTTTTTCTAAAATTCAGAGAGTTTAGAATCTTAAGTTTAGAATGACATTGGAGTTTAGTGAGCTATGACAAAGCAATCATTTTGATTTAAACCATATGAGCTTACAACGACTTGCGTCTATGCCTCCACATTCATTGATATGCATTTGTGCTAATGGACGTGCAAACATCACACCGCCACTGTGACAAGAGGGATGTTGACAGCTCAGGTAGCTGTAGTGGAAGTAATGCTGCATGTCAGTGTGTGAGCAGACAAGCCGCTCTGAATTCACACTGAAAACTTCCACTTTTCAGCCTCATCTGCAGCCAATCACCCCGCTGAACAGACCCTGCCATGAGCTCATTGAGATGTCAAAACCTCAAACGACCCCAACTGGGAAGAAAAGAACAACTACAGAAATGTCTGTCTTTCCTTCTACCCGGGGTCAGTTTTCCCAAAATCTTCTCCAAATAAGCTCGGAATCAGGGTTGCCGTGGGAACCCCTAAAGCCAGGTCCTGCTCAGACCAGCGGGCATTTAAATGATAATGGGCAGCGCAGGCAGCTCCTTAAAGGCATCTCCCTTCTCTACTTTAGCTCGTCAGCACACATTTGGGCATGGTTGGCCGCGCAGCAAAGACACCCCACCGGCACACCGCGATGTTCAGGCTCAGAAGATTAGGAGATCCTTTTACAGAAACTAATCTGATGATATAAAGGGAACAATGCAAGCAAAAAAAGGAGAGGGGGGAAAGGCTGGTTCGTTTAAAACTGTCTCTCAGTAGCTCAAGTGATTTCATTGCGTTTGCCCACCCCAAAATATGCTCATAATACAATCTGGACTGCTCTTCCCCGGCTGATTGTGTGTCGTTCTTGCGTGTCACGATCCATCAGGATCAACACGCTGGCAAGAATCTGCCACAGAGGTGGATCACATGACGAGAGAGAGAGAGAGAGAGAAGATGACGGTGCCAGGATGTCATAATAAAATGGGCAGAATGAAAGGCTGCTGTGTCTAACGTGGTTAAAGAGATCAGCTCTTCAAAGCGGCCGCCCCCTTCGTATCTCTCTGATGCACCCCGCACCCAAAGGGTTGCCTTTCAGCCTCACAGCGGTCCGGTCCAGACGCATATGGTGCAGCTGTTTCGGAACGTCTCCGAGTGTATTTATGTGTCTGTTTGTTTGCGTGCTGACTGAGGCTGAGATGGTATGCAAAACTCTGCGCTGCATTATGGGAAGAGCATGAGGTTGGGCATCGCAGCGGGGAGTGTGGCATAGTGATTTGCTTGTCATCTCCATGTGTTCAGGGATATCGATCCCACTTTATGTAAATAATTGGAAAATGAAGGCAATTTGAATGTTTGTGACAGAAACGAGTGTGGCGTTCTGGGTAATTTGTACAACCCCTGCAAAAGCATACATTTGAGAATGGAGGATGAAAAAAGCAGTAGCCATACTGTTTGGAATTTTAAAAATTATGATTATTTAAATAATGCATTTTAAATTAGATGTTTATGATTTATTATCACAGTTTGAAAGAATAATTTAACAAGGTTTAAAATGTTACACACTCAAATTTGGGTAACGGAGTATCTCAAGAACAGTGCTTAACTAGTTAACTTAGTTGTGTACATTTTTAGTGCTGTATCAGTATTTTTTCTGCACTATTTACCTTCAACCTGCAGTCACTACTTTATATGTTTATTTGTTCATGTCTATGGTCATTGGCATTAACAAGTAAAACAATCAGTTCCTGATCATAGTGATTCTGAAAAGAAGACCATTCTAAAGACATAGACGCTTTATACATGCAGCAAACATGTAGTGTGGAAGCATTAAAAGTATGCGAGAAGATGCAAAATCATTACGCATAAGGACAGAGAGATGGCATGTCACTTATGAGAAGATGACGGATGCCAACTGTATGGTGACTGAAATCACCAAATGGCCTTAGCCAAAGACTAAATTCACTACAGAATGTTACGTTTTCAAATACACGCACGAATTCCATGTATTCTACCAGTGCTGCACGAGCTTGGTTTGCTGGACACTCGTAGCTTGTTAGTCAGGGTGCACAACCTAAGCGTTAACATATCATCACAGGCAGGTTTTTGCCCCATAAGTTACACAGATTTCGCTCCGTATGTAAATGCATCGACCTGGTTTCTGTCAGCGTTTTATAGGTGCATATATCCAAGCAATGTGCTGTGTTCTCACATTAACTTCATCTCACATTTTAAATATACAGTATAACCCATGAATTGCAAATAATATACCTTACACTTAGAAACACCCTTTACAGCGCATGCGCAACGTCACAGCTGGTTTTATGGTGTTAGTACAAAAATCACGACATCATGAATTTGCTCCGTGAAGCGAATCAATTCATGGTTGTTTTGCTGTATTTGCATAAGCCCAGTGATCATTTCACCACAGATTTTATACAATTTTGTAATTATTTGCATGGACACCCATGTCTATATTGTATTGTTGCTGCTAGCACGCGCTCGATCATTTATTTCAAACAGTTGCCTTGTCGAAAAAATAAACAATACACTGCACACATAGTAGTGTGTTTTATTTCAGATAAATCACAGTGATACTTGTGTTGTTTTAAATGACATATTTATGTAAACACTTAACGTGTCTGCCAAAAATGTCTTTACACTGAAAACACAGGGGTTCGGATTTTCCCAAAGCAGAGGAAAGTGGTTATCTTCTGAGGATTTAAAACACAATACAATGCCTTTTTAATATCAGATTTAAATCTAACATTTTTCATCTGCAGAAAAAAATTCATTTCTTATTAATAGGCCTACAATACAATACATTTTCAAAAGCGTCTAAAGCAAGCTGGTCAATAATATTCTTTATTCTAGGCTGCACAATATCTTATCAGCATTAAGATTGCAATGTGCTCATCTGCAGTAGTCACATCTGCAATGTGGAGTCTGGAGTTGAACAGCACAGCAGTTCAGAGCAGATGTGATTTGTGGAATCACTGCAGATTTTAACCAAAATTAAGTGAAAGATTATCATTTGCATGTAATTTCAAAAACTTTAATACATTCAGGCACAAGAAATTATAACTTTTATATCTTAAATATTATTCATTCATTCATTTTCTTTTCGGCTTAGTCCCTTTATTAATTAATTAATCAGGGACTAAGTAGTCAGGGACTATAGTCCCCCTATTATTAATCAGGGGTCACCACAGCGGAATGAACTGTCAACTTATCCAGCATATGTTTTACGCAGCGGATGCCCTTCCAGCTGCAACCCATCACTGGGAAACATCCATACACATTCATTCACACACATACACTATGGACAATTTAGCTTACCCAATTCACCTATAGCACGTGTCTTTGGACTGTGGGGGAAACCGGAGCACTCGGAGGAAACCCACGCAAACACGAGGAGAACATGCAAACTCCACACAGAAATGCCAACTGACCCAGCCAGGCTCAAACCAGCGACCTTTTTACTGTGAAGCCTTAAATATTAATTGTATTTAAATATTTATAAAGAAGACTAGTGTTATTTTGCATTTGATTATTCAATTTCTGTACTGAATGCTTTTAGACTCCACAAAAAAAGCATAAAACACTGTTTATCTCAGTTTTGTCTTTACTCTACATTGTTTTAGTGTTTTATGCATGATTTAATCAGTCCCCTACCAAATCATCCCAATCAATGTAAATTAATGAATTATTTCCAAACAGAGCTATTCAACCCATCTGGTGAAATTGTATTTATATCACAATATATAGGGCAGAATAACAAAATATTGCAATATCAGTTTTGTTTTGTTTTTTCAGTATCGCACAGCCCTACTTTATTCTGCCAACACATGACTGGGGATACAACCTGGCACATCAATCACAGGCAATCTGAAAGATCACGTAGGCTAAATAACCATAACCACATTAGATTAAAATAATGTCTAACAACTTCTGTCAATTTAACAAGAACCAAAGAGACAAAAATTGTGTTTAATAATAAAAAAGTGCCCATTTACCCAAGCAGGTGAATGCATATGGTCATTGTGCAGTCCACAAAAATAACATAAATCACTGTAAATACACTTTTCTGAAAATATAAGAGTTTAGACATAATTATAACATTAAAAAATGTCACCAGCATCACTGTAGTGTGCTTTAAATCCACGAAAGGTAATATATATGGGTTAACACCTCCTTGGGCCTCGCAAAAGAATCTGTCACCCCTGTTGTTTTAGTGAAAAGAAACGGTTCTTTAAATAATAGTCATTAGACATAATTATTCCATTAAAAACATCACCAGCACCACTGTATTTTGTTTGGAATTCTCAAAATGTAATATGTAGTGGGCAAACACTTCTTTGGGCCATGTAAAAGAATCTGTTACCCATGTGTTTTCGATGTAAAGACCCATTTATACATAGTAAAGAACTTTTTTTTAAGTAAATAAAAACATTTGAGTCTATCTTTTAATCGTATCCTTTACTGTATCCATAATGTTAGTGTAAATACCCTTTCTGCAGATGAAAAATGTTAGATACAATTATGACATTAAAAAGACGTCATTGTATTGTTGTTTTTTTTTATCCAGGAAACTTCCCTGGCTTACAGAAAATCTGTTCCCGTGTGTTTCCATATGCAGATAATTGACAAGTGTTGACATGAATAGCCCATGCAATTTTAAACATTACAAGCATCATGGCGAGTTACCTAAAATAATAAAAGACACTAATTTTGCAGTGCTATTTATTCGACAAAGCTTATACATTGTTTGAAAGAAACGCGAGGGAACACGCATACGCTAACGCACACATTAACAACAAAACAATAAATGAGTGCGTGCAAAAATGACAATTACAAAATGTAATTGAAAATTGTTTAATGAACAGGGTGAAATCAACATTGGCTTGTTAATATAGCAAAACCAACACGAGCTGATTCACTACGCAAAGCGAACGCATGACGTCATGATTAAGAAGTTTCGCATGCGCTGTGAAGGGGGAACCGAATTCTCCGGAACACCGGCATCTCACTTTCAAAGCATAAAACAGTGATTTATTTTATTTATTTTTTTTACCGCGCATTTTAGTACCAAACTTATGTGAAACAATGACATTGTGTTAAAAGGTAGCAAACAACACCAAATCGTGTGCTATAATGACATGCTTTTGATATGCACAACAGACCGCGCGTTTTTTGTAAGCAGTCATTTCATCTGTTAAGGGGAACTATGTCAAGTTAACTTGGGTGAAGAAGAGACTACATCGTTCTTACCTCTGTAGTCCGAATAGTCCATTTAGGAATTAACTTAATAGCAGTCTGCAGTATTATCTTGAGTCACAGCCAGCTTTCATGTAAACAGTTTGCGCCTGCTGCGTGGCCTGGATTCGTCTAATCAATGACGCCAGAAATATGCAAATTAGGACTATTCCAAGTACATTCACTTGCAGTTCCAGTATCGTTTATTATTATGTTTGGAAAAAAAAAAGCTTTTTGCTACTTCATGTTTTTTTTAGAAAGTATAATAAAAAAAAAAAAAGTTTTCTATATAAAAAAAAAATAACAGCCTTTATTTGAAATACAAATCTTTTGTTTTTAATTTTATAAATGTCTTTATGCTCAGTGGATCAATTGAATGAAGATGAGGTATGAGGTCATTTTTTTTTCTTTTTTATATACTACAAAAGTAATAATTGCCTAAAAAAATTATGTTTTCAGATTATTAAAGTCTCCAACCACTGCCCCAAATGCTGTTTTTATTCACTTTAACAGATTAACACAGTGTATTTTATTGACATTTCAGTAGTCAAAAATAGAAGAAATAAATCCATAAAGTAACAGAAAAGTGACTGTAAAAGTCAAGAGTTGTGCCATATCACAAAATAAGCAGACATTTCATAACAAATAATTACAATAATTCCTGAAGTATCCCGTGACACAAACACTGGAGTAAAGAAAATGTACAGGATTATTTTTAACTGTAATAATATTTAACAACAGCATTATTTTACTGCACTTTTAATCAAACCCGAGTCTTAGTGAACACAAGGGACTATTTTCAAAAACATTAGAAAATCTTAATTATTCCAAACTTTTGACCAATAGTCTCATTTAAACATTCAGCAGTCGTCTGAAAATCTCAAACCATATGGCTGGAATGAGCAACCAGTCCAAAAATCTGCTCCTGATTTCACTACTGTTTTATTTTTATTTTTTTATGCCTACGCCTGAGATTCTTCCATTTAGATTGTGAAATGTGAAAGTTACTCTCTTTCTCTCCCTCCAATCTGTCTCTCTGAAACATTCATTCATTCATTGGTTCATTCAGAGAGCTGCAATCAGGCAGAAAATCAAGCTTAAAGAGAGGGGGTGCCAGAACAGACACAGGGTTTCCTTCCCAAACCTAATCCACTTTTTGTTGCAGGCTACTAAATTGCATTCCTGTAGGCGAGGAGAATGGAGTGGGACTTTAGACTGGGTAATACAAAGTCTGAAAAGACAGAGATATGGGAGTCGTTAGCTACACTGGTGGCAGGAGAGATGTCTCCTGACAGCAGCTGTTAGGACATGCCAGCTATATAATGCTGTTTGGAATAGTTTGAGCCATTGCTTTTCTCCTCGGCTAGGAAATGAATCACCTCGAGACATCCTCGGCTTTAAAATACAGTATACATTACCAACAACAAGTTGGATATTGCAAAACATAAAAGACAGATTTTCAAACACTAACCAGACATAGACTATGCATCATTTAACTCTTGACCATAAACACTGCAATGGTATATATTACACTATATTGTATTAAATGTATTATATAAATTATATACACTATTGAGAGGTTTGGTGACCACAAAGTGAGTTTTTGGTAGATTCTCTTAAATGTTGAGAAGATGTATGTTAAGACAGATCCTAAATTCCAATTGCCAGCTGAAGCATTGAACTAATTGTCCAGTGAGATATTGTAAAGATTCAATATTTTATTAGCTCCTCTTGAGTTTTTTCACAACAAGGGACAGTGTACATTAATCAGCGTTCCCCAAGAACGTAAATGTACCCAAATTAGCCAAAAGACTAGTTTTCAATGGTGGTTCCAGCCAGATGTTAAAGGCCATACCAATTAAAA
Organism: Danio choprae; assembly: GCA_903798125.1. Taxonomy (NCBI): domain Eukaryota; kingdom Metazoa; phylum Chordata; class Actinopteri; order Cypriniformes; family Danionidae; genus Danio; species Danio choprae. The sequence continues at coordinate 220,133 of CAIGQW010012753.1, read as the reverse complement.
GACTTGATAAGGCTAAAAGGGTTTGGTCCTCATCTGGACAAGTGTTTGTCCCATTTCTGTGACTTTAGAACAGCAACTTTAGAATGGTTTAAGTCAACGTTTTCGAAGTCAATGAAAACTGGAATATTAGGCTGCCATTTAATTAATGTTTGTCAAATAATTAGGGAAATTTCCACCAGCTTCCAGATCAACACCAATAACGAATCTAAAGTGTCAAAATACCCCTTAGATATTTTATAATGTGCTCCAGGGTATATGTAACTTATTAAATAGGCTTAAAACTTATTCGCTAATTTTGATCTCCACTTTATAGGTATTAGACAGAGATAGATAGATAGATAGATAGATAGATAGATAGATAGATAGATAGATAGATAGATAGATAGATAGATAGATAGATAGATAGATAGATAGATAGATAGATAG